>JANAVB010029215.1:13751152-14003515 GCA_029216955.1 Iris pallida | reverse complement strand
CTGAAAGAATGAATACCTGTAATAAAATGAATACCATCAACAATCTAGCAAGACGCTCTACACAAAACCTACTCAGCCAACCTGGAAGGAAATCAGGTTGTCGGTATGAAGTACAGTAAATAATATGTGAGGGTAGTAACATATGATCCAGATGCTAGACACGTGACCAAGATGGTAAATAGGTAATCAAGTGGCACTAACACTAGGCAAACCATCTAGTCTGTGTGATATGCAATTGAGGACAACTTTCGACGCGAGGGCTTTCCAAATATAAAATCCGTAGCTCCGGTATAGAGACTCACCGGGATGCAGGATCGTAGCTTCGATATAGAGACTTCCGATAAATATAGTGGTAGATCCGATATAGAGATGCCCGATAAATATAGTCGCAGCTCCGGTATAGAGTCACACGATAAATATGAGAGGCACGTAACTCCGGTTACAAAATCTCTTGAATAAGGATGTATAATAATAAGTACATAGTGATATATGCATAATAGCCCTCTCGCCTGGTAACTGTCCTCCCTACCTAATACTATTGTCCTTGTCGTATCCATGACACATCCAGTCTGACTCTAATGAGAGATAAGTCCAAAAATCCAGTCAAAAACATGTACACAGGAGATCTAACATCAGTAACATCCAGAGATCATAAAAGTCACCTATATGCCATGTAGTACGAATCCGTGTGTCAGGTCTATGTGCAGCAGGAAAAATCATGACAGTGTACTGATAATGAACATGAAAATCGTGTAAAATATATCTAGTGTGAATTGATTGATAAGAAACTATAAGCATATAGATACTGTAAATCATGTTGGCAAGGTATACTTGCCTGGAGTGTCCAAACTGTGCTGAGACTGCAGTACCAAAGTCTATCCTACTATCCATAAGAACCATACTCCATGCAAATATCTATCAACCCAATCACAAACAAATATATATCATACACTATAGTACACGTATGACTAATAACTCCCACCTAGGGAGCTTGGGTCGTTTCTAGTCACCTATTACCTTGGTTATCTAAGAAACATGTAATTATTTTGCCTAGAACTAGGTCACACTAGTCTCTATGATCATTATTGCCAATAATATGAGTGGTAGATTCAAAATATCAAGTTTGCACATCGTTATTCGTACAACGAAATCTACGACACGTAAATCGAGACAAGATGATCAACTGTAAGGTCAATAATCTTATCTTGGCGATCCACATGGTCACCTAGTCAATTTCAGCGATGTGAGATCACTGAAATCGACTGATCTCAGTTTCGACGTACGGATTTCGAAATACTAACATGAATTGGAATTAATTATAATTAAGGGTGATACATAAAGGAAAATCTACAGACATCGTCGAATGATGAAACAAATATCACCAACGTGACCATAATGATCAAATTACCTAGGATAGTCTATCTATAAGTCCAATTTGGAAACATGGACAAAACGGTAAATTCGGGTCAAAACGATATCCGTCGTTGGACCTGCTTTGCACCGAAAAATGTGCCAGAATATAAGTCCACTAAACCTAGTAATTATATGTCTAAGAGTTTAGAATGACGATATGAACCGACCCAACAGTATATCCGGAATAGGATTCCGATGACCCGATCTCAAAATGACCCGTTCACCCGGACGTTGGAACCCGGTTTGCACGAAAATGCGTGTAGGGGCCACGCTGCTCCAAATTCAGCAAATTATACATCAATTTATGCTAGAACAACGCCAAGAGTCCACTAGTGCTGTCAGAATTGGAATCCGGAGTCCCAGGTTCAAAATTTGAATTTTTTAGTTGGAAATTACGGTTTCGAGCGGCCAACTTTGGCATCGTTTTCAACCAACCAAACGACATCCTACGAAGCTAAAAATTTTATAGCACGAAGGTGGTTATACCTGCTATACACAGGAACTGGTGGCACATCAAACGGAGCTGCAACGGCGGAGAAACAAATCCACAAAGTTGGCTCCTCAAAACTGTCCAAAAATAATACAATTTATTCGAGCAACTTGGTGGTCAGTTTTGACATAAACGATCGAATTAACGGCTAAAAATTCAGGTGGAGGTAGATCTATATACCGAGATTGCAACAGAGAAAGAGATCGAGGATCCAACGATCGAAATTTTTGAAAAACGTACACGAAGTTGCTATCCCGAAGCACTAATTTTGACTTTTCAAAAACGCGCGTCACGACGGGATTTCGAGCGAAACGCACGAATAGCCCATATCGTGCGTCAGGGAGGAAAGCAGCTATCAAGGGGAGGTCACCAGAGCCATACGGTCGTGTAGGGGTGGTCGCCGTCATCGCCCGCTGTACTGTATGTGCGCGCACGTTATGACTGTGGTCGCTATGGTGTTCGCCTGGTGCAAGCGCACACACAGGAGGGCCGTCGTGCTACCCGGCCGTGCATGGTGGCACGTCCGCCGCCGGCGGTATGGTTGCCAAGAAGTATAGTGGTAACGACAGCATCAAGAAGTGCAACAGTAGCTGCATTGCTGCTGCTACTGCTCGGCTTTTCGTCCGGGCCACACGCGTGCGGTGGCCCATCCCCACAACAAACTACTGTTCTGGTGTCGCATAGGTAGCCTCTGCCATGGCCACAACGTGTCACGACCCGCATCCTGAAGAGGGGCACGAGCACGTGGTTACGTCCAGCCTACGCCGTAGAATCGGCGGTAGAACGCTGTATATAGGGTCTGTAAATACTACGACTAAACAGATAAATGTACCTGTACAGTATATACACTCCGAACGGAGGAACAAAGCAATACTGTCTCAATCACATAATCAAAACTAAGGTAGAAAGCATAGAAAAGAGATATGATAGATAAACAGGAAACGAGTCCAAGATATCCACAAGTCACAGCTAAACACAATCCAGAGTCTCAGAATAATAATAAGTATATAGAGATACTACAACAGAAATAAACTAGCTGGCTCGCAGGCCAGGCAAACCTAACTAACTAGGCTACTCCGGGTGGGCGAAGTCTAGTGGCTCTACCACTAAACCGCTGTCTAGGTCCAGTCCATCAGACTCTATCCCGTAGTAAATCGGGCAATCAGCCTCTAAATCATCTGTAAAATTTGTCAACGGTATCCTGTCAGGAAAATGAGCAAGTACAAACACCAACAGCAGTTCCATATGAATTGAGAAATACTATAAGAGACAGTAATAATGAAATACAAGACAAAGATATTGGCGACTTGGGAACCATTTGAAAGCCAAGTTACAACCCTTAAACCAAACAAGGACCGGGGTTGTAACCCTTCTTTCAAACAGAACTTAGTCCCATAACCAAGGTACAGTATAAAAGACAGAAAAAGCATATGGGAATCAATCATAGCATGGTGAAAGTACAGTAAGTAAAGCTGAAACTGGAATATATGACATGACAAATAAAGTAAAAAGGTGTTTTGAATTATTAGAGCGATATGTGATCGGCTAGGTAAGCAAGAGCTGGTTATCCACTTGGCCCGACAATCCGCGGTGTACTCAACGGAGAATCATGCCGTCCAACCTGGATAACTGGTAATGGGGTGTCTGCAACACCCTACGTGAGGCGAGGGTGATGCTAGCAATGTATAGTTACAGGAAGGCTTGATCACATAACCCCTAATAATTCCCCCATCCCTGAATAGTAAAAATGGATCCGATCATAGCACGTCATGACGCGGGATTCCCTAAAAGGGGAGCAAGTCCTCTTCCGGAATCGACGTCAATACAAGTACAAGAATCAAGACCAAGCAAGTACCAGTATCCCAAGAAACCCAGGAATGACATCTTATGACCGGAATCCGATAATACTAGTCCGTGAACTATCGTGTCGAGAATCTAGTAAGACACTACGACTGAATCGGATATAGTAGATATCAAGACAATAAAAACTATCAGTGAATATACTCGCCTGTGGTCCTGAGCTGATAGAGTGAACAGACGCTCAGAGCGATCACAGACCTAAGATGAGATACTATGAGTCAAACAGGACTAAATACTGAAAAGGAAACTAATACAAGTCATGAATGCAAGTCTAAGTCAAAACTAGGTCAATCTAGGTCAAACTGAGTCATACTAGGCTATACTGGTTCATACTAGGTCATACTAGGTCACTGGGAGTCATTCCAAGTCAAACTAGGTCAATCGGAATCAACGGTTGACTTACAATTGACTTTTGGTCAAAAAGTCAACTCTGGTCAACTCTGGTCAACTCTAGGTCAATCCTAGGTCAAACTAGTCTAATGTTGACCAACTATTGACTTTCAGTCAACTGGTCAACCTTGGGTTGGTTTCGATCAAATCGGTTGCTTTAAGGCTAAGTTTGACTCTCGGTTGACTTTTGTTGACTTTTGGTCAAAAAGGTCAACCGACGTCAAAACTAGTCTTAGAGTACCATATTTGATCATTACCAACCACGGGGATCAAGTTCTAACACCATCTTAGGCTTCTAACACAAGTATCATATTTCTAGGCAAAACTAGCATTTACCCTTCTAAGGTAAATCCCGATACCTTGCCAAAAACCAATGAAACCTTGCAAATACCCATGGCACTAGCCTAGGCTCCTTTGGGTAGCTAGATATCAACCTATCTAAGGTTTACCTACCAAGAAATTTGGGTATCCTAGTTATCTAGGTCATGTTAGGATACGGGGTATAGGTTTACCCTATTACCTATCCTATGTCATAAATTTACCCTTTTCTATATCACACTCATCTACACCACTCATACACAACACTCACATGACACTTCTCCCTCTCATAGACTTCTCTATAGGTCTCCTATTGATTTAGCTATAGGATATACTATAGGTTACAAGATACCCTCACTAATGGCTCTCACACACACACCTACAACTCACAACACTCACACACACAAAGGTAATAAAAGGACAGATTTTTGTAGTGCTTGTGGACTGATTTTTGTATGGTTGTTGGAGGGTGAATCATGGACTGTTTTGATGGTGTAAATATGGGTATATAAGGGCAGCAAATAGGGTGATATAAGGGGCCATTTGTTGGGCTGTTTTGAAGGCAATGTAGGGGCTGAAAAGTGGGGAAGTTATGGACTGAATTGTGGTGAAATATGGACTGCCCCAAGGGGTTTATATGGCTGTCCTTGACAACAGTAAATGGCCTTTTGTGGACTGAATTTGGTGTGGTTTTATGGGGGTAAATGGGGGGGGGGGGGGGCTGTTATGGAGTATTTGTGGAATGTTTTATGGCAAATGTGGACAGCCCATAGGCTGAAATTGGGGCTGCAAAACTGTGGACAGCAGGGTGTATTCCCCCCCTTCCTAGCACTCTACACACTCCTATATATCCCTCTCACAAACTCATCTCTCAACCAAACTCCCAACATATTCCCTTCTCTAACAAATCCATAAACACCACCATCACACTATCACACACATACCAAAACCCCTCTTGGCTGAACCTGGTGTTCTCTCCCCACACCACAACATCACACACAACACAATCTCATATATATATATATATATATATATATATATATATATATATATATATAAACCATATATATATGCCACTATATATATATATATATATATATATATATATATATATATATATATATATATATATATATATATATAGATTACTAGATATGCAACCACATGTATATACCCACACCCATTGGCACTTCCTGGCCGAACCTAGCTGTCCCTATGCCCAAGCACAAAAACATCACACAACCACATAATATTCACCATATATATATATATATATATATATATATATATATATATATATATATATATATATATATATATTTTTTTTTTTATATATATATATATATATATATATATATATATATATATATATATATATATATATATATATATATATATATATATAGAATGATATATATATAACTATATATATAAATACATATAGGAATGAATATGATACCTATAGATACTTGAATAAACTCATTCTAAAACATGTCAAAATCTAGAATATTAATGAGAACATCACAAAAACAATATTAAAACAATATCCATGTGTCCAAAAGAGGGTTTTTCCTATTGGGACACAATCCTACATGTGGACACCCCTAGAAATATCTAAAGGACACAAAAATGGTCTCTAATGGGGACACCACCATGGAAATCATTCCTAATGGATTCCTAACCAATCTACATGAGAAGAGAAATAGATTTGGAGAATAAATTACCAAGTTTGGAGAAGAAATCAATGGTGAGCTTCAAAAGTGGATGGAGCCTTTGGAGAAGAAGAAGAAAAAGTGGATGAGAATGAAAGGGAAATGGTTTCTCTCTCCTCCCCATCCTCTCATGATGTGGCCGGCCAAGCACTCCAAGGAACCCCTTTTTGGTATTTACAAGTTTGCCGTCCTATTTGTTCTATTAGTCCTATACAAGATTGCTTAGGGTTTAAGGGTTAAAAATGTAAATCTAGTGTTCTAATTAGCTCTAACCTAATCCATGGAGTCATGATAAATTCCTCTAACTTTTGATGGTAATATTGTGGGCCATGGCTAGCTAGTGTGTGGGCCCGCTAAGGTCAAAATATCCCGGGTCCCCGAAACAAGTCAAAACAAGTCGAAATGAGTTGAAATTCGAACCCGATTCAAATAACCCCAAATAATACAAATAATAATTAAATAATTCCAAAATAATTTTTAAAGTGAAAATTTACCAAAATACCCCTGTTTGTGAAAACTGGGGGTGACAAATCTATCCACCTTAAAAAAATTTTGTCCTCAAAATTAAAACAAACATACAATGAATCATATGCAGAAAACAAAAATTATACCTCAGGGCTCGAATAGATAGGGGAAACGCTCCCGCATGTCGTCCTCTCTCTCCCAGGTAGACTCACCCGGAGAGTGATGCCTCCATGCAACGCGAACCAGGGGGATAACCTGGTTCTGGAGCACCTTCTCCCTACGATCCAGAATCTCAATCGGCTGCTCTGGATAGTGAAGAGTAGGCCCCACCTCGATCGCTGAATGATCCAATACATGGCTGGGGTCCGCCACGTACCGTCTCAGCTGCGACACGTGGAACACGTTGTGTACTCCCTCCAGCGTAGGCGGCAAGTCTAGCCGGTATGCCACTGCACCGACCCTCTCAAGAATGGTGAAAGGTCCGATGTAGCGCGGACTAAGCTTCCCGCCCCCGCTAAAGCGAATCGTGCCCCGTGTCGGAGAAATCTTCAGGAACACCATAGCGCCAGCCTAGATATAAAACAAACTCAGAACACAGGACAGACAAAACACAAACAAGCACAAACAGGAACAGAAACTAACCTCGAACTCTAACGGTCTCCGGTGGCTATCGGCCCAATGCCGCTGCCTATCCTAAGCCACCCGAAGTCTGTCTCTAATAAGCCGGACCTTCTCAGCTACATCCACCACCATCTCTGGTCCAAGCAACACCCTCTCACCAACATCGTCCCAAGATAAGGGAGTACGGCATCTCCGTCCATATAGAGCCTCGAATGGCGACATCTCTATACTGGCCTGGTAGCTGTTGTTGTAAGCAAACTCTACCAGGTGGAGATGGTCCTCCCAAGAACCCCCGAGATCTAGCACGCACGTGCGAAGCATATCCTCCAAGGTCTGGATAGTCCTCTCCGACTGCCCATCTGTCTGGGGGTGATAAACAGTACTGAACTTGAGCGAGGTGCCTAAGCTAGCCTGCAAACTCCTCCAGAAGTGGGAAGTGAAACGGCTATCTCGATCTAAAACTATGCTCACAGGGACTCCATGCAATCGCACGATCTGACGAACATACAGCTCTGCCAACCTCTCCGTAGACAATCCCACTTTGAAAGACAAAAAGTGGGCCGATTTGGTCAATCTATCAACTATGACCCAAATCGCGTCTTTCCCTCCTGGAGACCGTGGAAGTCCGGACACAAAGTCCATGGTGATGTGCTCCCACTTCCACTCGGGAATGGGTAGTGGCTGAAGCAATCCACCAGGCCTCTTCCTCTCGGCCTTCACCTACTGACAAACCAAGCAGCGAGATACGAACTGAGCCACCTCGCGCTTCATGCCGTACCACCAAACGTGCTCTCTCAGGTCTCTGTACATCTTGTTGGCACCAGGATGCATATGAGAGCGATGAGCCTCCTGAAGAACCTCCTCTCGAAGCTCTTCACTCGGGACGCACAGTCTAGTACCGTGCCGCAGCGACCCATCTTCGGCAATAGAGAAATCATCAAGCAGCCCTATCTGCACCTGCTCCCTGATGCTCCTCAGGGCAATGTCATCAAACTGCGCTGATCTGACCCTATCCATCAATTCAGACTGAATCTGTAAACCCCACATCTGTACCTCCATGCCTGGAATGATCACCTCGATTTCCAAACTATCCAGGTCAGCCAAAAGATGACGGTCTGATGTCAGATACATAGCCACTGGATACCTGCTTAAGGCATCTGCGACTACGTTGGCCTTCCCTGGATGGTACTGCAAGGCAATATCAAAGTCCTTCATCAGCTCGAGCCAACGTCTCTGCCTCATGTTCAGCTCCTTCTGAGTGAACACGTACTTCAAGCTCTTGTGGTCAGTAAAGATCTCAACCCGCTCTCCGCACAGATAATGTTTCCACAGCTTCAGGGCAAAGATGACAGCGGCTAACTCCAGATCGTGAGTCGAGTAGTTCTTCTCATGAGGACGTAACTGCCTAGATGCGTAGGCAATTACCTTCCCGTGCTGCTGAAGTACACAACCCAGACCCCGACCAGAAGCATCGCTGTAAATCGAGAAACCACCGGTCCCAGACGGCAATGTCAAGATAGGAGCTGATGTCAACCTCTTCTTCAGCTCATCGAAGGCGGCCTGACACTCCTCAGTCCAGACGAACTCCACGTCCTTCCTGGTGAGTCTAGTCATCGGCTCCGCGATCTGCAAAAAATCCTGGACGAACTTTCGATAGTAGCCCGCCAATCCCAGAAAGCTCCGAATCTCGGCAACTGTACTGGGCGTAGACCAAGACTCTACTGCAGCAATCTTCTTCTGGTCTACTGAGATCCCGTGCTCGGTCACAACATGACCCAGGAACTCGACCTAGTCCAGGAAAAACTCACACTTCGACAACTTCCCATACAACTGCTCCCTCCTCAACGTCTCGAGCATAATCCTCAGATGCTCCTCGTGCTCCTCTGGCGTCTTCGAGTAAACCAGGATGTCGTCTATGAAGACCACCACGAACTTGTCAAGGTACTGATGGAATACCTTGTTCATCAAGTTCATGAACACAGTTGGGGCGTTGGTCAACCCAAATGGCATCACTATGAACTCGTACTGGCCGTACCGAGTCCGAAAAGCTGTCTTCGGAACGTCTTCCTTCTTCACCTTCAGCTGATGATAGCCGGATCTCAGATCTATCTTCGAAAACACCTTGGCGCCGCTCAACTGATCGAACAAGTCGTCGATCCTCGGCAATGGGTACTTATTCTTGATAGTAAGGTTGTTGAGCGCCCTGTAATCGATACACATACGTATCGTACCATCCTTCTTCGGCACAAACAGGACTGGCGCTTCCCAAGGCGATGAACTGGATCTAATGAATCCCTTGTCCTGCAGCTCGTCGACCTGCTTCTTCAGCTCCGCCAACTCGCTGTTGTTGACTCTATAGACGTGCTGTGAAATGGGCTCAGCACCTGGCACTAGGTCTATAGAGAATTCAATGTCTCTATCCGACGGCATCCCAGGCAACTCCTCTGAAAAAACATCCATGAAATCAGCAATCAACGGATGCGGCAATGCCTGCCCCGCCAGTAGAGCTCCGCAGAACCCATCTACCGGCTCAGCTGCTCCTCTGGAAAACACAACCTCTGGCTCTCCGGGCGGCCTAAACAAAATCCTACCACCTCTACAATCTATAGTAGCATTGTGCATGCTCAACCAATCCATTCCGAGTACCACATCGTACCTCGGAAGGGGCATTACGAGCAAGCACGCACCCAAAACTCGGCCTCCTACAGTAACTCTCCGCCCCTTACAGATATTGTTGACCAAGATGATGCCTCCCCCGGTTAATATCTTGCAAGTCCTACCCAAGGGTTCAGCAATAATATTGTGTCTTAGAGCAAAGGAGACAGACACAAAGCTATGCGAGGCACCGGAATCAAATAAGGTAAATACAGGAAATGAATCGAGAAGAACATGACCTGCCACTACATCGCCTACTGGCTCTGCCTCCTCCTCTGCTGTCAGGGCAAACACTCTGCCCGCAGGGGCTCCCCTCTGGTGCTGCTGAAAACGATGCTGCTGAGTCTGAAGTGGAGGACCCCTCTGCTGAACTGCTGGTCCTCTGGCTGGTTGTGCTCTGTCCTGAACTCCTCTGACTTCGCAAATACGGCAGTCCTTCAGCTGGTGATCGGACGCCCCACAGTATAAGCAGGTGCCCAATCTCTTCCTACACACCTCTACAGTGTGCCCTGGCTTCCTGTAGAAGTTGCACTGTGTAGCTGGCCTCCGGCCCTGACCCTGACCCTGATGCTGCTGGGCACGCGCCGGTGCCTGCTGGATCTGCAACTGAGGCTGATGCTGCTGGAACTATCTCTGCTGGAAATGTGGGCGCTTCGCTGGCCCTGCACTCGAACTGGATCCCAAAGCGTCACTGCTCCTCTTCGGCTTGAGGCCGAAGTCCTCCTCCGTAATCTGAGCCTCCATCAAGATCTGCTCAAATGTCACGTCTCGTCGCCCAGATGTGCGAGTGCGTACTGCATGGATGAGACCCCTCCTGAACTTCCGGGCCTTGCACCCCTCATCCTGAATCAAACTGGGTGCAAACCTGCTCAGGCGGAAGAACTCCGCTGCATACTCGTCCACTGACGAGTTCCCCTGTACCAAACTAACAAACTGTCCCTCCAGAGCTGTCAAGGCTACATCTGGGTAGAACTCCTTAAAGAGTTTCCTGAAGTCCTCCCAAGATATACCTCTCACTGACGCACGCGGATCTGTGCGGTACCATGTCAATGCTATGTCAAAGAACTGGCTCGCTGCAGAAGTCACCCACATAGCTCTCGAAACCTCTGCCAACTCCAGACACCGCTGGACATCCTCTAGCCAGTCGTCCGCGTATAGGATACCCTCGGTACCCCTGAAATCTCGCGGGTTCATCTTCCGGAAGTCGAGATGCGTACCGGGCCTCCCCTGGCCCTGCTGCTGTGCTGGTGCTCCCTCAACTATAGCCGGTGCACCTCTCTCCACTGCTGCCATAGCTAACTGGTGCGAGTTCTCCATCGTCTGTCTCAGCACCTCTGTCTGGCGCTGCTGCGTCTGCAACATCTGCTGCAGAAGGGCCATCATCCCCTGGGTGTCTGCCGGTAGCTGAGGCGGCGGTGGAAGAATGTCTGGAATGACCATAGACGGTCCCGCTGCTGGAGATGGAAGACCTCCTGGAACCGCCGCTGCTGCTGCTCCCATCGGAAGGGCAGGAACTGTGGTAGCAGCTCCCTCAGCTGTAGCTCCCCCAGTCGGAGGTGGAAGAACTGCCGGATCTGCTGCTGCTGCTCCCGCAGCTGGAGGTGGAAGACCTCCTGCCTGATCGGGCCTCTCTAGTGCGGCGCTAGAACCCGCTGCCTGAGAGCGACTGATCGTCATCCTGAGGATAGGTTGAAACAAGGAATTAATATGGCACATGATAGGAATATCAAAGACGGACAATTAAATTCAATGCAAAAAGAATTTGTCATGGTAATCAAAAGATCAGAATCTCCTAACATGTGATTGAGTAACTCCTATCATACCCTAATCCTACGTCCTAATTGCAGGCTCGTAATTAGCACTCTAAGTCGAGCACCATTACGAGTTCGCACTAGTTGCGACACAGACCTGCATGGGCCACCACAAAAATGTGTCACGACCCGCACCCTGAAGAGGGGCACGAGCACGTGGTTACGTCCAGCCTATGCTGCAGAATCGGCGGTAGAACACTGTATATAGGGTCTGTAAATACTACGACTAAACAGATAAATGTACCTGTACAGTATATACACTCCGAAGGGAGGAACAAAGCAATACTGTCTCAATAACATAATCAAAACTAAGGTAGAAAGCATGGAAAAGATATATGATAGATAAACAGGAAACGAGTCCAAGATATCCACAAGTCACAGCTAAACACAATCCAGAGTCTCAGAATAATAATAAGTATATAGAGATACTACAACAGAAATAAACTAGCTGGCTCGCAGGCCAGGCAAACCTAACTAACTAGGCTACTCCGGGTGGGCAAAGTCTAGTGGCTCTACCACTAAACCACTGTCTAGGTCCAGTCCATTAGACTCTATCCCGTAGTAAGTCGGGCAATCAGCCTCTAAATCATCTGTAAAATTTGTCAACGGTATCCTGTCAGGAAAATGAGCAAGTACAAACACCAACAGCAGTTCCATATGAATTGAGAAATACTATAAGAGACAGTAATAATGAAATATAAGACAAAGATATTGGCGACTTGGGAACCATTTGAAAGCCGAGTTACAACCCTTAAACCAAACAAGGACCGGGGTTGTAACCCTTCTTTCAAACAGAACTTAGTCCCATAACCAAGGTACAGTATAAAAGACAGATAGAGCATATGAGAATGAATCATAGTATGGTGAAAGTACAGTAAGTAAAGCTGAAACTGGAATATATGACATGACAAATAAAGTAAAAAGGTGTTTTGAATTATTAGAAAGATATGTGATCGGCTAGGTAAGCAAGAGCTGGTTATCCACTTGGCCCGGCAATCCGCGGTGTACTCAACGGAGAATCATGCCGTCCAACCTGGATAACTGGTAATAGGGTGTCTGCAACACCCTACGTGAGGCGAGGGTGATGCTAGCAATGTATAGTTACATGAAGGCTTGATCACATAACCCCTAATAATTCTCCCATCCCCGAATAGTAAAAATGGATCCGGTCATAGCATGTCATGACGCGGGATTCCCTAAGAGGGGAGCAAGTCCTCTTCCGGAATCGGCGTCAATACAAGTACAAGAATCAAGACCAAGCAAGTACCAGTATTCCAAGAAACCCAGGAATGACATCTTATGACCGGAATCCGATAATACTAGTCCGTGAACTATCGTGTCGAGAATCTAGTAAGACACTACGACTGAATCGGATATAGTAGATATCAAGACAATGAAAACTATCAGTGAATGTACTCGCCTGTGGTCCTGAGCTGATAGAGTGAACAGACGCTCAGAGCGATCACAGACCTAAGATGAGATACTATGAGTCAAACATGACTAAATATTGAAAAGGAAACTAATACAAGTCGTGAATGCAAGTCTAAGTCAAAACTAGGTCAATCTAGGTCAAACTGAGTCATACTAGGCTATACTGGTTCATACTAGGTCATACTAGGTCACTGGAAGTCATTCTAAGTCAAACTAGGTCAATCGGAATCAACGGTTGACTTACAGTTGACTTTTTGTCAAAAAGTCAACTCTGGTCAACTCTGGTCAACTCTAGGTCAATCCTAGGTCAAACTAGTCTAATGTTGACCAACTATTGACTTTCAGTCAACTGGTCAACCCTAGGTTGGTTTCGGTCAAATCGGGTTGCTTTAAGGCTAAGTTTGACTCTCGGTTGACTTTTGGTCAAAAAGGTCAACCGACGTCAAAACTAGTCTTAGAGTACCATATTTGATCATTACCAACCACGGGGATCAAGTTCTAACACCATCTTAGGCTTCTAACACAAGTATCCTATTTCTAGGCAAAACTAGCATTTACCCTTCTAAGGTAAATCCCGATACCTTGCCAAAAACTAATGAAACCTTGCAAATACCTATGGTACTAGCCTAGGCTCCTTAGGGTAGCTAGATATCAACCTATCTAAGGTTTACCTACCAAGAAATTTGGGTATCCTAGTTATCTAGGTCATTTTAGGATACGGGGTATAGGTTTACCCTATTACCTATCCTATGTCATGAATTTACCCTTTTCTATATCACACTCATCTACACCACTCATACACAACACTCACATGACACTTCTCCCTCTCATAGACTTCTCTATAGGTCTCCTATTGATTTAGCTATAGGATATACTATAGGTTACAAGATACCCTCACTAATGGCTCTCACACACACACCCACAACTCACAACACTCATACACACAAAGATAATAAAAGGACAGATTTTTGTAGTGCTTGTGGACTGATTTTTGTATGGTTGTTGGAGGGTGAATCATGGACTGTTTTGATGGTGTAAATGTGGGTATATAAGGGCAGCAAATAGGGTGATATAAGGAGCCATTTGTTGGGCTGTTTTGAAGGCAATGTAGGGGCTGAAAAGTGGGGAAGTTATGGACTGAATTGTGGTAAAATATGGACTGCCCCTAGGGGTTTATATGGCTGTCCTTGACAGCAGTAAATGGCCTTTTGTGGACTGAATTTGGTGTGGTTTTATGGGGGTAAATAGGGGGGGGGGGCTGTTATGGAGTATTTGTGGAATGTTTTATGGCAAATGTGGACAGCCCATAGGCTGAAATTGGGGCTGCAAAACTGTGGACAGCAGGGTGTTCCCCCCCTTCCTAGCACTCTACACACTCCTATATATCCCTCTCACAAACTCATCTCTCAACCAAACTCCCAACATATTCCCTTCTCTAACAAATCCATAAACACCACCATCACACTATCACACACATACCAAAACCCCTCTTGGCTGAACCTGGTGTTCTCTCCCCACACCACAACATCACACACAACACAATCTCATATATATATATACCTTATATAAACCATATATATATGCCACTATATATATATATATATATATATATATATATATATATATATATATATATATTACTAGATATGCAACCACATGTATATACTCACGATCGTAATTCAAGCATACTCACTGCCCAGTTCTTAGATCTTATTATTTGTGTTACCATTTATTCATCGAGCTGAGGCATGATATACTCACCGCCCAAGTATTTGGGACTTTTCCTTCACCTGTCATGTATTTCATTGTAGTAACATACAAGCATACAATTTATGAAATATTTTGAAGCACACAATCCATAAAAAGATTTGCAACAGTTTTCTGGTCATGTGATTAATTTTTTTTTTATCTTTTGGGTTCCATGCAAGATGTTATTTAGCAACTCAACAAGAAACATAACATACAGTCCTTTTTATTAAGCGTGAAGCTAAAGGATCTTCGAAGGGTTCAACACTACTCACATTTATAAGATGATTCCCGCAATGATCGAATAGCCATCTGAGCGATCCTTCGTATATTTCCAAGTCCAACAAGCTTTTAATCGAACCAACCATCCATCATAATGCATCTTGCGGGTCGGGGCACTACACACCGTGGGACGAGCAAAGGCTATGCCCAGCCTTGTATTGTAGAAACATGCATTGAGACTCGTGGGACAATTATGCTATACCAAGCATTGGGCGGTGGAATAGTACATGCTTTACCATACATTGGACATAGGGACAGTGCCTGCTTTACCCAGCATTTATACCGTACGACGCCTATGACTATACTAAGTTCATAGTCTTGTGGCAACAAAGACCAACTTTTCCTTCTCCCAAGCTACGGGACGAAGGACCGAGTGTCAATTTGAAAATACGTTGTGCAACATTTCTAAGCCAACCGTAAAATCTTTCCATATTCTAACTCAATCCGAATCAAAGTAGAATTATTTCCTTTGCTATATGCATTCATCTATTTTATTATTAGGCCTACTTAGTACAATAAAAACATTATTTATTTAGTGTGAAGTCCAAGCAGAGACAAGTTTACCGAAGCCACCCACCTGAGCGTTGCCTCGACCGAACGGGACTTCGAGCAAGCCGTTGCATAGCTAAGTCCAAACACCGTTGCATTTTGATTCCTCCGTTTGAACTGAGCGGGATGGAGCATTACATTGACCCCACAACATTTTAGTTTAGATATGCAATTTAGATTTTTGCCCTAGAATGACCGGATTTGTTTTCGGAACATTATTTGAGTTGTATATATATATATATATATATATATATATATATATATATATATATATATATATATATATATATATATATATTGGATATGGTGCACTGGGATGTTGGTTTATCTAGACGTGGATTTGGGACTTGAGACTATAGTTAGTTTATACACTCTCCTATATTATGACTTTGGGATTTTCTTCTCTTTTATATCATTATCATGCCATTTATCTTCCTTATAGTTTATTGTGATGGAGTATGAATATTGTCATTATATTGTCCTCCTTTTGGAGTTGAGATATCATTAACATTTTATGATATATATTCATGAGATGTGATTAGTTAGCATTGTTGACCTAGACGACATTCTATCGCGGATGCTGCGGCATGGGCTGGGCGTGCATCACCACTCGTGCCTCTACATCCGGGTGTGGGACGTGACAACAGGCTAAACGACGGGGTCGTCGCATAGAAGTCCCAAAGCTGAAGCATTAAATAATGAAGGAAACACAAGTATACAAACAAAATCAGAACTTTTATTGATAATCAGCAGAATTTACAAAGGCACGAGGCTAAGATTACAATCACTTAAGCTCACAATCTCTCTGAATATAATCACTCAGCTCTCCCTCATCTCTCAATACAAAGGTTCAAGGCTTGCCACTTGCGGATGCTTAAGAAGGCGATGTCGATACATTATATCCCGTATAGATGAAGTCTTCAATACGGTCGCACGTCTCGAAACGCTAAGGAACTCCATGCCTCAGCGCGTTCAAGCGAGCTCCGCATCGAACACGTTGATACTCGAACCTGCACATAAAAACTGGTGGAGTATCAGTACACAACCGTACTGGTGAGTGAGCCCATCGCCGACCCATACAAAACTAACTCGTTATTTTAGTGAGTGCAACTTATTCTTTTATGGTCTTTCTAATCTTGCCTTAGGATCAGTTTTAATGCATACACTCCTGACCTACTCGTTTTGCAACCAACGTGAATGTGCTGTAAATCCTTGTGACCGTGCTACAAAATCCATTCGTAAAACATCGTGGCCGTGCCTCGCGGCAACGTGAATCATACTCCTTTTCTTGCCCTTAAAAATGACTCAAACATGAAACTCATAAACTTGTGTCACTGACTCAAATACCCAATGCCACGTCTCCTGCTGAGCACGTGTCTCTGCTATAGCCAAATCTTAGGCTCCATAAATATTGAGTTACAAATCGTTCACACATGTCTTGACTCATCCATGTCGTGCTTATACTTCTTGTGACTCAACAGACATAATGCATACAGATTGCCGCTCAACACACCGACTCATCTGTATGAAAGGTTACTGGCAATTCAAGCCATCTTGGACATAGCTAGGAGAGACGGTAGGTCGATCAATGTAGGTAGCTATCTCCACTGAAAGCCCATTGAATTCTTGGTTGCCTACCCATCATCAGCTATACCGTGTTTCATCCATGGCCGGATCGGTCCTATGGCCCTAGGTTGTCGTCCGAAGAAACATTGCCCTTGTGTACAAGTTGTCCATTACCACACACCTACGAGAATATTTAGACTCTTGTAAATGCATGGCCTAATTTATGGTACGACTCAAATCCTTTGCAAATCATGCTCATAAACCATACTTTTTATACTTCATTAGAGACTCCCAAATGAGGGACCGCCTCGGCGACAAACGGTCGTATGAACTTTCCTTCTTTAAAACCTAGGATACGGCTACTGCATAGCCTTCATACTTAACTTGAACAACACGTGTTCCATAAGTGCCATAGACCGTGTCATACTCTATATGACAAACTATAAGACCGTAAAAATGTGACAATGAAGTTGTGGAAACGTGCCTGCTATAATTAGCATTGAGACAATGGGAGCGCGCCTGCTATGACGTCAAGTCGGTCGCCCGTGGTGTTACTTTGCTTAACTCTATACGTGCGGTCGAAAGATCGAGTGTCACTATGAAAACCATCGTGGATTGATATCTAGGCAACAAGCTAACACTTTCAACTTCTATACACATTTGACACAATGTGATTATTTTCTTAGCTATGTGGATTCATCTCTTTTATTATCAAACCTATTTAGTGTAACGAAAACTTCCATTTATTAGTGTGAAGGCCAAGCTGAGGCAAGTTCATCGAAGCCACCCACCTGAACGAGGAGTTACCTCGACCAAACGAGACTTCGAGCAAGTCGTTGCATAGCCAAGTCCAAACGTCGTTGCGTTTTGATTTCTCTGGTTGAACTAAGCAGAGCATGGCACTACATTATCCTCCAGGCAGTACAAATGACATCCCTTCCCACCTTGTGCATATCCAAAGAAAATGTCTTTCTTGGCTCTCAGATCCAACTTACCCTCATTGACATGATAGTAAGCTCTGCATCCAAACACACACAAAGTGCTGTAATCTCCTGGTTTGTCAATCATCTTCTCATATGGAGTCTTACAGTCTATAGCCAGAGTTGGTGACCTATTACCAAGTACCGCGCTATGTGTATAGCATCCCCACCATTCCTTACCTAAATCGATATTAGAGAGCATAAATCGTACTTTCTCAAGCAAGGTTCAGTTCATCCTCTCTGCTAACCCATTCTGCTACGGCATGTTCTTGACAGTCCAATATCGCATGATACCTTCTCGAGTATAGAATTTTTTGAAAGGTCCATAGGAATATTTAGTACTATTATTAGACCTCGATTTCTTTACCATTCTGTTCATTCTGTTCTCTACCATCGCTTTCCACAGCTTGAACTTTTCGAACACTTGATACTTGGTTTTTGTCACTCCCCGTTCCCGGGATACGTATTTTTAATACATGTACTACTTGACTGTATTTATTTAGTATTTATCATGCATTTATTCTGTATTTAATTCCTTTAATTATATGCTAATTATTTTTTTGTATTTTATTTTCTGCTTTTGCTTAGCTCTTGGTTTATTTTGGTTCACGTTGAACCAACTTGGTTTGGCTTGGTTCATCATGATAAGGGATGGATGGCCTAGATTGTATGAGGAAGGAATGGGGGGAGATCAACTTGACTTGATATTTATACACCTTTTTATTTCTCTCTCCTCACAACTCTCATTTTATTTTCTCCACTAAAACCCTAACCCAATTTGGAGAGACAAGTACATCTTGCATACCATGAGGGATTTCATGCATCCCTATTTATTTTTAGTCCATATTGTTCATCTCCTCTTTCTCTACAAGTTTAGGTCTTGAAGTTTTTGATTTCCATGGATGGTTGTGTGTAGATCTAGGTTTTAAATTTTAGATTTTATGGGTTTTCATGGTTTCGATCTATCAAAATTTGTTGTTTTCAAAAATAAATTGTTCCATGTTGTAGAGAATTCAATTCTAGTCAGTTTTGACCTTTATTTCGCCCAATTTCGAGTCTGATAGCCCAAGTTATGGCCATTGAAAGTTTTTGAAACTCCATGACCGAAAATTGCTGGTGCAGAAGCATCCATACTATGCGCCCACTTAATTGAGTGGCCATGCGCCCAAAGGCACTATGCGACCAAAGGCACTATTCGTCCAAAGGCACTATGCGCCCAAAGGTACTATAAGCCCAAAGGCAACCTATGCGCCCAAAGGTACTAAAGTCCAAAGGCATTCTATGCGCCCAAAGGGACTGCTATGCGCCCAAAGTGAATCAATGCATTCTCCACCTGTGTGCGCATAATAGTTGTTTCAGTCCGCGCATTTTGCTGAATACGCGCCATCTGTCTTATCCCGCACGATTCGTCGAATTCGAGCGTTTCGTCTTATCTCGCGCGTTTCGCCGAATTCGAGCATTTTGTCTTATTTTGCACCAATCGTCGAGATTGTGCTTTTTTTGTCTTATCTCGCACCATCTGTCTAGATTGTGCGCTTTGTCCTATCTCGCACATTTTGCTGGATTGTGCCACTTGATGCATGTTAGTATTTTAATACATATTGTTGTGTGGAGTGTGCCCCGTGTCTTGATTGGCTTGTGGGCATCCCGTATCACTGGTACTTAATCCTGAGAGTTATAGACTCGACTATAATAAATACTAGTTTGACTTTCATGCCTTGTCACGAATTGACATTGATTGTTACCTTGACTAAATGGTTGATCATGCGTTCCTAGTTGGAACTAAAAGACTGGCTAGTCGTCTTATTGAATTGAATGAGACACGTTTATGTATGAACCATGAACTATTGCGATCGACTAGCCGATCCCGAACATTGGCATACACGTGCTGACTTCAACTTCTTTCTACAAAAGCAGCATGTGTACCTTACAATCAAGGCATGAATTTCCCGTGGCTAGGTTTGATTGTTGTATTACACTATGTAAGACCTACAACCTAATCGCACGGGCATCGTTGTAGAATTATGCATATCGTATTCTGTACGAAAGTACTCATTCAGAATGATCATGATCCACGGCATGAGATTTCAATTAACTTAGGGACTATTAAGTTCAATAAAATAACTATTGCATGGAGAGAATGGATTTCCGAGTTCTTACATGGCAGCCATCTTGGGACAATTACCGACATGCCGGCTGGTTCCCACAGATACTGCAAACCTGCCACACAGGCAGGGAGTGGTATCTGTTTATTTTTTTTTACTGCATATTGATGACGGGCGTCCCGCTGGGACTCGTCTAATTCATGATTGGCGTAATTGATTATTGGATAAACTAGACTTGTTCGTACATTGTAAGAAATGAGGAATCCTTTATTGTATATTTCTAAGGTAACTTGGAACTTACAGTTAGCATGCCATAGTAGTTGTATTGCTATTTACATTGATTTGTTTGTGTACTGTACCTACTCTGTTAACTACTGAGATGAGCAAAATGCCAGGACATGACGGGTCAACTTCTGTCATTGTTTGGTTGGGAAGTTGGCTTGAAGTGTCGTGATGTTGTGTGAATTCCAGTAGCAAGCAGAGACTTATTTATCATATTCTTAACTCTTATCACTGGTTCTAATTCTTCATGTCGTGCTTCCTTTGCGGTACTTGCTATTTGAGGTCTAACCTCTCTGGTTTTGTATGGCCAGATTTAGAGCCAGCTCCCGAGGACTCAGCTTACTTCCACCCCCAAGATGGTCAATACTAGAAGGATGATCGCAGGAGGACACGAGTGGGTTCCTTGCTTCCCTGTTCGTTTTGCTACTTTCTTTGCTTTTGTCGCTTGGCACCGACATGTTAGTCAGACTGTCTTGCACTTACTTTTATATAATTGTAACTAAGTCAGACTGCAGCTGATAATGATTGTGTATACCTTGTTATATCATCTGCCTATGTTTTGTAAAGCCAGATCTCAAGAACATTTTGACTGAGCGTTTGGGACGCCTTACTACTTATTCTTACATGTTCTCTACTTACTGCTTTTCATTGAATGATTGGGACAATAGAGGTCGAGTAACCCTAGTGAGACTTGTATGTAGTATGCATCCCCTTGTCTTATAGACAGCATTGATCGTATTATACGATATTCATCTACCCGTAATACGTAGCTGGCTGAGTCATTCCCCCGCTCTCCGGTATTCTGGATCTGGGGCGTGACAATGTTTTAGTGGTGGCCCATGCAGGTCTGATTTCAGACTTGTAGGGTGTTTTGATTTATAGGATATCTCAATCACACAAGTTTTCCCTTGATTTCATGATTCGTTACTCTTGACCCTAGCTTGACATTCTGATATCCTTTGACTTCATCGATCTTTCTTGTCCGATCGTTTGGTTGTTCTCTTGTCCCTTTTCTTAGGGGCTCCTCGTCCCTATCTGTCAGAGCTGGACAGCAACAACAAGGGCAACACGAACAACAGGACCATGTTGGTCAGCAACAAAGGCCAGTACTACCTCAAGAGCACATCCAAGAAGAGGTGTAGTGGAACCAACAGCTGGATCGTAATATTTAGTGGTTCCAACACCACCAACAGTTCCACCTACCCCTGTGGCAGTAGACACACCGCCCTTCTGGAAATCATAAGAGGGATAATGGCTACTCAGCAACATCAGATGTTGGCCCAGTAACACATGCACACTAAGCTGCAAGAGCAGAATATATTACTCAACCAAGGATTGTAGACGGCTTTGGAAAGAGGAGTGAGGACTGATTCAGGGGCGTCAACCAGATTCTGCAAGTACAACCCCCATCGTTTCGAAGGCACGGAAGATGCTATTTCAGCGGATGCATGGCTTAAGGACATCGAGACTATTCTGACAGCGGTTAAGGTTCCGACAGAAGAACAAGTGGATCAAGTAAAGCTGTTACTTCAGGACCTCGCATGTGATTGGTGGGAATCAGAAGAAGTGGGCATCAGATGTCCTATTGCTTGGGATGATTTTACTGCGGGATTCAAGACGAAGTACTATAGAGTTGTGGCACAGTTCGAGCTACAACAGAAGTTTATCAACCTCAAGTAGGCTGGCAAAACAGTAGATGCTTATACAGCAGAGTTTTGTAAATTGAGTAGGTTCGCCCCGGAGATGGTTGCAACGGCGAGCCAGTAGGCTATGAGCAGCAAGGGTTTCATCTTGAACTCTTGAAATTGATAGAGGGGCACAACTACCAAACTTTCGATGATGTATTGACGGCAACCCGGAGGCATGAGATCACCATCCAGAGGATCACATCAAGGACTGGAGGTCAGAAGAGGTCTCATAATCAGATTGAAGGAGGAGGGGGAGCAGCGCCCCGAATAACAGCACAATCTCCTGGCATTTGCATTCACGATGTGGCAATACGAGGGCCAACACCACCAACAAGACGACAACAACAACAACAGAGGAAGAACCAGCAATCTCCGACGGGCTGTACCTATTGTGGAAAGGCAGAGCACACTAGAGGTGTGTGTCGAGCATTGAACGGACAGAGTTTGATATGTAGAAGACCAGATCATCGGGTTTCCACCTGTCCCATGAATTCGAGGTCAGGAGGACCAGTGTAACAATTTTCTGTGCTGCCAACAACAGGGGCAGGCCAGTATCAAGGACCAGCGGTAGCAGTGAGACCGTTGGCACAACGTCCGTTGATGTCGCAGGCTCAGATGTTTCGACAGCAGGGACCGCCGATGCAGCAGCAACAACAAGACCACCCCAACATCACCAAGACATGGGCCAGCAGCAACACCAGACTAGGCCGCAGCATGGGAACCAACAAGGAGTCCGAGGACAGGCATTCAATCTGTCCCTGGAAGAGGTATTGGCATCGAAAGATGTTGTGGCAGGTAACATTCTCGTCGCCTCATATCCCGCAGTAGCATTGTTTGATTCGGGAGCATCACACTCATTTATATCTGCACGATTTGTGACACGACTAGGAATAAAATTTGAGGCATTGTAGAGAGGCTGAATATACTCTCTGGTAATGGGCTCGTAGGAGTTAGTAGAGTTATTCTAGCGTGTCGAGTTGTAGTGTGCGGGCGTTTCTTACCCGCCAAGTTGTTAGGGTTATATACTAAAAGCATCACTTTTGTAGTAACCTTATTTCCTTAAATTTTGAATAAAAATCATATGGACAAATGTTTACATAATGTATTTGTTGCAAGTGTTAATGCAAATTTCTGATATTCTATATTGTAGATAATATGGTGTGTGGTGTCACATAGAAGATCATATTATCAGTTCCCTATGGAGTATATAAATAGTTCACAACCTATATGGACTTGGACAATCTATTGGAAAGGTTGTAGTGTAATCTGGTATTAGTCTATGTTGACTATAGGTTTACACTAGTACACTTTGTGTGTATTGAACAGGACCACTTGAGGTTGTTCTCTTTGTACTGACTACATAAGAGAACAAATACCTCTGTTATTATAGATGCTTGTGCTCTTAATCCGAATATAATAACAGACATGTATATGCAGTGTGCATTACTTTGACTCATGAAAGAGTAAGATTCATTATGGATCAACAACCTCTATGAATTGAGTAATAATATTGTATGTATGATGGGCTGTTGATTATAAATGAAATCCATGTCCCGATACATCGGGTTGATGATATCTCCTTAAGGAGCTCATAAGAATTGTCATATAAACCCAGCAGGTGGATTATATCCGACATGACAAATAAAGTTGAGCGGTACTACTTAAGGATAAAAGATATCGAATTAATATAGTTCTTAGTAACATAATTTGATCGACGGATGTAATGCCCCGCTCCGTACGGTGCATTATCCTGAGTCGTTGACTCGAAGAGTTGTGTTGACCCGATTGCGTATCGATGCGAATAGATACAAAGTGTTAAGTTCTTCCGAGCAACGCATCGAACTAAGTCGATACGAAGAGTTGCCTTGTCCCAAAGAATGTATCGAGTGAATCGATGCGAAGCACCGCGTTGCCTCGAAGGATAAGTATGTTGAGACGGCTTGAAGATTCTAAGAAATCGAATTGACCAAGGCACAAGTCCGAATCGATACAAGTATTGATTTTAGTTGGTTTCATGTACAGGCTATACGTTTACGCTGAAATGTTAGAGGTCAATCTTTTGCCTTATTCAGTAAGGGATCCGCGAAAGCAAATCGTCGCCTTGCGACGGACGGAAGTGTTGGCACGCTAAGGCAAATCGGACGTATAATTCAATAAGCACGATGTGCTCGAATGGCTAAGTCAAGTGAGTTGCCCGTGCAAACGAAGTTATGAAATCGAGCCGCATCGGCTCGGCGAAACGACAAAGGCATATCGATTCAAGGTGGGGGGACATTAACTCTCTTTTCTACTCCATCATGCTTAAATAAAATACATATCATTGAATGCTGAGTTAACCTATCAATGCCACGGGCGTGGCTCGATAGAGAGATAAACGTAGTGCGTGTCGAACACTAGATAGAACAATTGAAATGAATCGTACGGCAGACATACGAGTCGCTATGGAACATTGGATATCGCAAAGGTGACGCCTCGGTACGCAAGCCGCAAGAACATGATAACTGTACTCGGCGAGTGCCTTAATGCACGAACCATACCGTGCCTTCGCGCACGAGTTAGAACGGCTAGGACATTGAAAGACAATAGGCGGGCGGCCTAGCACGCAAGCCACGGACATTGAATGCTAAGTCATAGAATATCGAAAATACGGTCGAAACGTGCCTTCGTGCACAAGATAATAAAAGATGGCTTCGTTGCGAAAGAATACAGTTATGGCATGAATGTGGCAGAACTGTCGGATATGACATAATGCCTCGAAAGGTGTTCGGGACCTTCGGGTTGTTCGGTTGACGAGCGTTGAGTTGAGGCATGATGCCATTGAAACATTGAAACTAAGTATGAAGCATAAGAATATAGAAAGTTAACGGAAGAAATACGAGATGATAATGCGGCATGGTGCCCTTCGAAATGTTCGCGGCCTTCGGGCGTTCGTTGAGGACATTCGGGCGTTGTGCCAATTGAAATAGAGATAAGTGAACTTGCTTGGTTGTATGAAAGATAAGATTCGTTGCATGGTTAAATGGACTTAAAGATATAAAAGCCCGTGCATGGGTATTCCTTCGAACGCGGCACGCCAGGGCGCTGGGACCGTTCGGCCTAGGAGGGATTCGTTTACGATATTGTTGGTGCACTTCATTTAGATGGGTAGCGACCGTCTGGTGAATGTGATAATCAACTTGCTGCGATTATTTCGATGGCCTCTGATGTTGGTTAGCAACCGCACGGAGTTAACATTGTCTTATGTTTCGATTCGATAATATAAGTCTATTCTAGCCCGAAAAGCTAGTAACCTTCATATAGTTAAGGGCGATGGGTTTGGAAGTGCAAGGTATACGTATATCCTGCATGGATGGATCCGAATAGCGAACACTTATAACATGACAGGGAAGACGGATAGGCGTATTCACCTTGCGTCGGTGCAAGGGCGAGTGCGTCGATATTGCTAAGTTGCGCCACGAAACAAACACGAGATTGCTTGCTTATTTACTTATGCGAAATGAATAACATGCTTGCCATGATTTACAGTCTTCGAATATGCCATGAACTCATCCTAAGGAGAACATAGAAAGAGAACTAAATTGTATGCTTGCATGAATCAATACAATACTAAATGTCGATTTGTTAAGTGGGTTTTTGATCAGTACAACGAGGACGAAAGTACTAATCCCCCACTAGTTTGCTAGCAGGTTCAGGGATTGGTCTGCTCGCGGCGGAGCTTCGCTTGAACGCGTTGAGGCTTGGAATACCTATTGAAGCGTGCGATCGCATTGACGCTCGGATTCGCGACAGGATTGATGCGGCCGAGATATAAATGGCATGATGTATGGAACGGTGAAATCCTTTGTGGGCAAGAGAGAACCTGAGTGTTGTAGCCAATCTGGCAAATTCCGTTGGGCTATCGAAAGCCTTTGTAATCTGATTTTGAATATCAATAAAGAGAATCGTTTCGTATACTCTGTTTTTCTATCGTTGTTAATGTTCAACTCAAAGATAACCATTTGAGAACTTGTCATCTTGCCTTGCACGAGCGTAACTCCAAGCTCGTGCGGCATCACGCCCCATACGAGGACGATGATTCGGGTGATTCCGAGTCGGGGCGTGACAAATTGGTATCAGAGCTCTAGGCTCAATTTCCTCTGGACGCTTGCTTCATTTTAGTTCTAAAAGTTGCCCACCACCAATCGAAATCACTCTTGACTCTACTCGATGCCGTACTGGATGTTCCATACAATAAGTCTAATACAAATCATGTAATTTTGTCGCGTGTTGTTTTGGAAATTACATGATGTTGCGGGAAAAGTCGTGAAAGGTTTGTTGCTGCAAGTACAACAAGTTGCGAGATGTGAATTCAAGGATTTGTTGCTGTGGATGCAACACGTCGTGGATTGTAACTTGAGATATTCGTTGTTTGCAACGAACGATACGAGAAATGTTGGTTGCATCGATACAATAAAAGTCGTGGAATGTTGCTGCAGCAATTGCCACGCGTTGATTGTAAACGATGCGTTGAAAAGAAAATGAAAGTTGATATTGAATGTGTTGAACGGATTCACATATCGATTTCGAATGTGCGTTTGTGATGAAAAGCGATAAGTCAATATCGAATGTGTTGAAACGGATTTGAGCATTGACTTTGAACGTCTAAAATAAAATATTGCACGATGTGCAATACGTATCGAGAATAAATCGTTGCACGAGGTGCGGTTAATATCGGAAATAATCATTGCACAATATGCAATGCGTATTGAAAGTAAAATATTGCACGTGGTGCAACGCATGTCGAAAGTAAAAAAAATTATTGCACGTGGTGCAACGCATGTCGAAAGTAAAATTTATTGCACGTGGTGCAACGCGTATCAAAGTAATCGCTGCACGAAGTACAACGGATATCGAGAATAAAATTTTGTACAAGATACAACGGAAGAAAATAAAAGTTATAAATCGAGAAATGAAATCGGTTCGGTTGCGCACCGAGCTCGTGTTGGCAAATGAAAACATTCGCCGAGTTGTTTCAGATTTGAGTTAATCAAAGAGTTACGGTTGTGATCAAGCACGATCACTGCGAAAATCGTGAAGTCGGAAGAGATCGTTAGTTCGTAAAGTGTATGTTACAACGGAAGTAACTTGATTTCTGGGTGGTATATGACATACCACCGATGCAATGAATGGCTCGATTCCGAGTGGTATATGTAATACCATTTGTTCGATGAATTGCATCGACGTATTATGGGAATTGCGGAAGGTTTGTCCGCAACGGACGGGATAGCACCGAGACTCGATTGAGAATTTGTATGACGGCATGTTGATGCAAGTGTTCTTCGATGATCGGTTAGAACAGTAAGGCGGGGCTTGTATCGTGGAATGATACGTCGATTGAAAATTTATGTGTCGGTCGAATGACGGGAACTAGCGAAACAATTATGCCTTGAGGCAACAATCGGATCGACGGGATAGGAAACTCAAAACGTTGAAATCGAACCGCATGACTTGCGAGCTCGATGAAAATGTTGGGCGATACAAATTATACTCGAATCGCACGACTTGCGATCTCGATAGAAATGTTCGGCTAGGCGAATCGAATCGCACGACTTGCAATTTCGATAGAAATACTAGACAATGTGAATTGTAATCGAATCGCACGATGTGCGACTTCGGTAAGAAACTTGGTTGGCGTGAGTAATCGTGCCTAAGAAATAGTTGGTTACGTTACGGCGAAACTCATTTGAGTACGACAGAAAATACGCAAAACTTAGAGGGCGAGATCGTATGACTTGAGGGTTCGATGTTGGATAATCGGTAACTCATTTACGCGATCGAAGTATAGCGGGATGCGGCAAATCGGAGAACGAGTCGATGCGTATGGAGAAGTTCGTTGCGAACTTGGATGTATGCGATACGAGTTAAGTTGACGTTGAAACGGATTCAAAGTTGACCCTTACGTTATCGAAATAGATACGGCGTATCGAGATCGATACGTAAGGAAACGTAAGCGATGTGACAATGCAAAAAATAGAGTGTGCCTCGCGCTATGAAATTTTATAAGTAACGATGCGAGAATGAACGAACTTGGTTGATCATAAATTTTATGATTGATCAGGGCGAGACTATAAGTCATCGACGATTGTTCGATGCATATAGCATCTCGTGTGTCGACCGCGAAATAAGATAGACTCGAATTCGATACGAGTAGATGTTTCATAAATTATAGAATCATCGACGATAGTACATGACTTTAATCGGAGGATAGTGCGCATCAGTTGCACCGATAGAAATGGTTATGTACGAATTGGGTAGTCGCATAGAAATCGTCAGAACGTGATTTGGCTCCGAAATAAGATATAGCATGGTCCGTAGTAAACTGTCCTTCGGTGATGATCCACAATTATCGAGCGTAGCTTCGGGGCAGCTTACCCTAGAAGACTTGACCGCCAAATCAAACTGAATGTTGCAGACCGTAAGATGACCCATGCTATATCGCATATGAGATTGCATCGATAACAAATACAATATGGTGCATGTTGACGATAAGTCTAGGCGATCGAGAATTGTTGGAACAACTTTCGACTTGAGAATAATATAGTTAGATTTTGAGTATTCGTCGGGTGAATGCTTGAATGGTTATGTTGGTCAACGGTCGAACTTGAAATTCACCAACGAACTTGGTGATTCGGATTGGCGAGTACGAGAGTCATGATATGCACGAGAGGGAACGATAAGGAAATGACTTACGAGTCATGTCGTTAGATGCGGATTCACCTTGCGATTGAGCTTGTGTGAATCGAAATTATGTTCAATGTTGCGAGACGGATAAGTTGGGAATTTGGCTAGTGAATTCCTATTCGTTAGGAATCGAACGTAAGGCGCATCGTAAAGACCTTCTTGTCAAGGCGATCGTTGTCTTGAGCACCGTCGCCTTGATGTAAACTATTGAGTCGGATAGATTGTGGCCTTTGTGCAATGTCAATTTAAACTTGCGTCGGAAGGATTTGAGCACGGTGTCTAGGTAAGTCACCTAGCGGACGTAGACCTGAATGTTGATGCTTTTGCAAGTCAACAAAAGAGAATTATGTCAAGATAGGATACGAAGTGAAACATCAGAAATCATTGGATAGTGACGCAGAACGCAAGGCGTTGCAGAGACTCGTTGTGATCGGATGCGCGACGGCTTGATGCGACGCGTAGAATGGATAGTTCCGATGAAACATACAAAGTGAGAAATGCGATTTTTGAATCGCATCGTGTGCCTTGACTTTTGTTAGAGGATCACGTATGTATCAATATGCATGTGCGCTAAAATTGCGAGAACAAGTAATAGAGCCAAGTCCAATCGAGAATACGAGATGGCAGATAATTGAGAATGAGAAGTTACATGTTTGCGTTGTTCCGATATCTTACAACTGAGCTTGGCTGAAATACATATAATGGTGGGACGCCTAAAATATGTGTATGATTCCAAACTAAGTTGTACGATCCGAACGATAGTGAGACAAGATCGTGGAACGATCTAATAAAACCCTTGGAAATTTAGTATTGGTTTCGGTTCGGGACGAACCTTGTTTTGAGTGGTATATTATGTAATGCCCCGCTCCGTACGGTACATTATGCTGAGTCGTTGACTCGAAGAGTTACGTTGACCCGATTGCGTATCGATGCGAATAGATACAAAGTGTTAAGTTGTCCCGAGCAACGCATCGAACTAAGTCGATGCGAAGAGTTGCCTTGTCCCAAAGAATGTATCGAGTGAATCGATACGAAGTGCCGCGTTGTCTCGAAGGATAAGTGTGTTGAGATGGCTCAAAGATTCTAAGAAATCGAATCGACCAAGGCACAAGTCCGAATCGATGCAAGTATTGATTTTAGTTGGTTTCATGTGCAGGATATACGTTTACTCTGAAATGTTAGAGGTCGATCTTTTACCTTATTCAGTAAGGGGTCCGCGAAAGCAAATCGTCGCCTTGCGATGGACGGAAGCGTTGGCACGCTAAGGCAAATCGGACGTATAATTCAATAAGCAGGAAGTGCTCGAATGGCTAAGTCAAGAGAGTTGCCCGTGCAAACGAAGTTATGAAATCGAGCCGCATCGGCTCGGCAAAACGACAAAGGCATATCGATTCAAGGTGGGGGGACATTAACTCTCTTTTCTACTCCGTCATGCTTAAATAAAATACATATCATTGAATGCTGAGTTAACCTATCAATGCCACGGGCGTGGCTCGATAGAGAGATAAACGTAGTGCGTGTCGAACACTAGATAGAACAATTGAAATGAATCATACGGCAGACGTACGAGTCGCTATAGAACATTGGATATCGTAAAGGCGAGCGCCTCGGTGCGTGAGCTGTAAGAACATGATAACTGTACTCGACGAGTGCCTTAGTGCACGAACCATACCGTGTCTTCGCGCACGAGTTAGAACGGCTAGAACATTGAAAGACAATAGGCGGGCGCCCTAGCGCGCAAGCCACGGACATTGAATGCTAAGTCATAGAACATCAAAAATACGGTCGAAACGTGCCTTCGTGCACGAGATAATAAAAGATGGCTTCGTTGTGAAAGAATACAGTTGTGGCATGAATGTGGCGGAACTGTCGGATATGACATAATGCCTCGAAAGGTGTTCGGGACCTTCGGGTCGTTCGGTTGACGAGCATTAAGTTGAGGCATGATGCCATTGAAACATTGAAACGAAGTATGAAGCGTAAGAACATAGAAAGTTAACGGAAGAAATACGAGATGATAATGCGACATGGTGCCCTTCGAAATGTTCGTGACCTTCGGGCGTTCGTTGAGGACATTCGGGCGTTGTGCCAATTGAAATAGAGATAAGCGAACTTGCTTGGTTGTATGAAAGATAAGATTCATTGCATGATTAAATGGACTTAAAGATATAAAAGTCCGTGCATGGATATTCCCTCGAACGCGGTGCGCCAGGGCGCTGGGACCGTTCGGCCTAGGAGGGATTCGTTTACGGTATTGTTGGTGCACTTCATTTAGATGGGTAGCGACCGTCTGGTGAATGTGATAAGCCACTTGCTACGATTATTTCGATAGCCTCCGATGTTGGTTAGCAATCGCACGGAGTTAACATCGTCTTATGTTTCGATTCGATAATATAAGTCCATTCTAGCCCGAAAAGCTAGTAACCTTCATATAGTTAAGGGCGATGGGTTTGGAAGTGCAAGGTATACGTATATCCTGCATGGATGGATCCGAATAGCGAACACTTATAACATGACAGGGAAGACGGATAGGCGTATTCACCTTGCGTCGGTGCAAGGGCGAGTGCGTCGATATTGCTAAGTTGTGCCATAAAACAAATACGAGATTGCTTGCTTGTTTACTTATGCGAAATGAATAACATGCTTGCCATGCTTTACAGTCTTTGAATATGCCATAAACACATCCTAAGGAGAACATAGAAAGAGAACTAAATTGTATGCTTGTATGAATCAATACAATACTAAATGTCGATTTGTTAAGTGGGTTTTTGATCAGTACAGCGAGGACGAAAGTACTAATCCCCCACTAGTTTGCTAGCAGGTTCAGGGATTGGTCTGCTCGCGGCGGAGCTTCGCTTGAACGCGTTGAGGCTTGGAATGCCGAAGCGTATTGAAGTGTGCGATCGCATTGACGCTCGGATTCGCGACAGGATTGATGCGGCCGACATATAAATGGCATAATGTATGGAACGGTGAAATCCTTTGTGGGCAAGAGAGAACCTGAGTGTTGTAGCCAATCTAGCAAATTCCGTTGGGCTATCGAAAGCCTTTGTAATCTGATTTCGAATATCAATAAAGAGAATCGTTTCGTATACTCTGTTTTCCTATCGTTGTAAATATTCAACTCAAAGATAACCATTTGAGAACTTGTCATCTTGCCTTGCACGAGCGCAACTCCAGGCTCGTGCGACATCACGCCCCATACGAGGACGATGATTCGGGTGATTCTGAGTCGGGGCGTGACAACGGACATATGATATCTTAACCTGGGGAGCCAAACAAGTATATAATAAAAGGAGCCCACAAATATAATTTGGGATTAGGGAGGTAGTGCAACAATAGCTCATTAGTGGACCGACCTATTGTTAATAGGCCTGGATTGTGTGTACGGGTTGAACACGGGATATCCAGATCCGTTAGGAGGCCTAACCCTAATTTCTTCTCATGGTCCCTGTCGTAGCCTATATATATCCTCTATTCTCTGGCCGCCAAATTACTCATCAGAAATCTGAAGCTTTCTCTAAATTCGTGATTCACGTAAGGAGAGAAAGAGAGGGCTGCCAAGGAGAAGAAAAGGTTGGGAGATCGTCGCCCATACGATGTCCAACTCGAGGAAGGAATACGTGCAAATGATCTTGGGGTCGTCCGCTCGAGATTGCCAGGAATTACTTGTCTTCTTTTTGCCGCAGGTCTAATTCGTGAACCCTAGTTTTTGCCTATGAAGGATTAGAACACGTATTAAATCTGTTTAAATTTCTATCGATCAATACGTACACCAAAGTAAGGGTCCTGGGAATCCCCATTTCCATCAGTTGATGGAATTTCCTGTTGGTAATTTCGACGTTATCTTGGGCATAGACTGGCTGAAAGACAGTCATGCGACAATAGATTATCGTAGAGGGAGTGTATCTTTTAATATTCCAGGCATGAAGCGGTTTACCTTAGTCAGATCAGAGACAGACCAACATAAACAAAGAGTAGTAACAATAATGGAAGAAGTTCAAGTCCCAAAGGTAGTTGAAGAGTTTCTTGACGTATTTTCCAAAGAACTTCCAGGTCTACCACCTGTTAGAGATATTGAGTTCAGTATAGAATTGGCACCTGGAACTAAACCGATATCGGATCGAGTTTACAGAATGTCGAATTCAGAGTAGGCCAAGGTGTATCAGCACATAGAAGAACTGAAGGCGAAGAAGTTCATTCGAGACAGCGAATCACTATGGGCAGCACCAGTGGTACTTGTAGGGAAGAAGGATGGGTCATCAAGATTGTGTATTGACTACAGAAAGCTCAACGCGGCAACAATAAAGAATAAGTACCCACTACCAAGGATCGATGACTTGTTTGATCAGTTGAGCAGAGCAAGTATTTTCTCCAAAATAGATCTTCGGTCAGGATATCATCAAGTTAGAGTTTGAGAAGACGATATTCCCAAGACGGCATTCAGGTCAAAGTACGAGCATTACGAATTCTTAGTTATGCTGTTTGGTTTGACCAGTGCTCTAGCAATATTTATGGATTTGATGAACCGTATCTTTATGCCATACTTAGATCAATTTGTCATTGTGTTCCTCGACGACATTCTCGTATACTCAGCTAGTGAAGATGAGCATGAAGATCACCTCAAGAAAGTGTTACAGGTTCTGAGAGAGAACCAGTTATACGCCAAGCTCAGCAAGTGTGAGTTTTGGACTAATCGCATTTCATTCTTGGGGCACATCGTATCAGGGGCTGGAGTAGCAGTGGATGCCAAGAAAGTAGAAGCAGTAGAAAGTTGGCCAATGCCTAAGACCGTAGCAGATGTGCAAAGTTTCTTGGGATTGGCAGGATATTACAGAAGGTTCGTATCAGACTTTGCAAGACTCTCAGCACCCATGACCCCCCCCCCCCCCGCTTGACACGAAAGGATGTGCCATTTGTCTGGTCGACAGAGTGCCAGGAATTATTTGAGAATTTGAAGCAGAAGTTGATCTCGGCACCTATTCTTACATTACCAATTGGAACCGGAGGTTTTACTGTATATTATGACGCATCAGGAAAGGGACTTGGGTGTGTCCTAATGTAACATAGAAAGGTGATAGCGTATGCATCTAGACAACTTTAATACCACGAGAAGAATTATTCGACTCATGACTTAGAGTTGGCAGCAGTAGTATTTGCTTTGAAGCTATGGAGGCATTATTTCTACGGTGATCGAGTGGACATGTACACAGACCACAAAAGTCTGAAGTACATCTTTACTCAGAAGAAACTGAACATGAGACAGAGAAAATTGTTAGAATGGATCAAGGATTATGACGTAGAGCTTCAATATCATCCAGACAAGGCAAATATGGTAGCAGACCCTTTTAGCAGGAGAGACGGCGTATTTATGTTGACATCACAAAAATATATTTTAGAAGATCTTCAAGAGATGGGCATCAAGGTTATACTTCCTAGTGATATAGTAATTCTGGCAAGTCTACGAGTTCAATCCGGCTTGGTAGACAGGATCAAGACAGCTCAGGCTCAGGACCCAAGGATTCAGAAGCTTAGGACAGAATGTGAGTCAGGACTCAGGAAGGAGATAAAAATTCATGAAGATGGAATACTTAGATTTGGATCACGTCTATATGTGCCAAGTGGAGATATCAGACATGAGGTTATGACAGAAGCCCACAGTTCTCAGTATTCTATACACCCCGGAGGGACCAAAATGTACAAAGATATCAAGCAGCACTTCTGGTGGAACGGACTGAAGAGGGAGATAGATAGATTCGTTTCCCGTTGCTTAATATGTCAGCAATTGAAGGCAGAACAACAAAAGCCAGCTTGATTATTACAACCGCTTCCTATCCCGGAATGGAAGTGGAAGCATATCATAATGGACTTTGTGACCAGTTTACCGAGATTACCAAGTGGTAAGGATGCTATTTGGGTGATAGTGGATCGACTTACGAAGGTGGCACATTTTTTTCTTTTAGAGTAGGGTAATCTACAGAAAAGTTGGCATAATTGTATATACAGCAGATAGTCAGGCAGCATGGAGTTCCTGTCAGTATTGTGTCAGATAGAGATACCCATTTTACATCACATTTCTGGAAGAGTCTACATTAGAGCCTGGATACCAAGTTAGGATTTAGTACGACTTACCACCCACAAACGGACGGGCAATCAGAAAGAACAATTTAGACTTTAGAAGATATGTTACGAGCTTGCACCCTTGATTTTGGAGGATCATGGGAGAGTCACCAGCACTTAGTCAAATTCTCGTACAACAACAGTTATCAAGCCAGTATCCAGATGGCGCCATTCGAAGCACGATACGATAAAAAGTGCAGGTCACCACTGGCATGGGATAATATCGGGAAGAGGAAGATGTTAGGCCCAGAGATGATTGTTCAGACGGTTGAAGTGGTTAAGGGGATTAGGGAGCGACTTCGAGTTGTGCAAGATCGGCATCGTCATTGGGCAGACCAGCATCGTAGGCCGTTAGAATTTTCTGTTGGGGACCACATGTTTTTGCGGATCTCGCTTACTCTGTTTGCCATAAAAATCAACAATAGGTATTATAGAACACTGGATTTGATTGCAAACTCGCTTGTACAAAGAAAGGGCCTAGAAAGAAAGTCTAGGAAACAATCTAAGTATAATTGTTTAGTTTTGATTCTGTGGTGTGACGGTGGAGGCTCGGAAAAATGCTATCAACTCTGCCTTACTCCGTGGACTATCTGATGTAATCTCTAGCTCATGAAGATATTGCTTTTTCTTGAAGGTTGTCAGCCATTGCAGGGGTATGGTACCCTTCTATTTATAATAGGATAGATTTTGAGCCACATGGACGACTTACGGCCACGTGGCTGATTGGCACGCAAAGACCCGCTCTTGGGATGCCATCTGTCGGTTTGTTAGGATTTTGTTGCAGCAAATCTGGGTAGTTAAAGAATTGGGCAGATTGCCACGTGTTCCGCTGCATATGGTGTTCTCAGTCTTTAATCATGTGGGGTCGCATGAGACTCAAGCATGCGGCCTGAATCACAATTACTCTCGACTGCTGGAAATTTCGGGCCGCATAATCTGGGCCGCATAAGTGTCATGAGGCCTAGATGACACTCTCCTGGCCGCATGGAGGCGTACGAACCCTACTTTTGGGCGATATCCCACGTCTCATCTTTCTTGTCAAAATGTCAGAACTGTCATGTTTTGCCAGGACTTGTCAGCTTTATCAGTCGTACTGCTCCACCATGGTCGTATATTTTCTTTCTATAACTGTTCGTCGATGGCCCGCATATGTCTTTGAACAGTCATATGGCTTTATTTCACGCGGACCTGTTTGGTCCAATGTACCTATGCGACAATTTGTAATCCGCATAAACTCCATATTTTTCATGTTTCTACAAGACCCCCTTCAAAGTTTCTAAATTGCAAATTTGGAATACTTTGAATAAGAAGCATGAAAAATATGCCAAGCCGTAGGAAGTCTTCAAGTTGCAGGAAGTGGTTTTCGAACTTGAGTCACAGAGAAATACTGAGCCGCAGGGGGATCCTGAGTCGCGGAATAAATCTTGAGTCGAAAGGACATACTGAGTCGCAGGGATGCTTCGAGCCGCGGAGAGTCTGCCAGCTGTCACCGCTACATTTAATGCTCTTGATTCGATTTCGGATTTGGTTTCTTTTTTCGAGATAAAGCTGACGGTTACTAGGGATAAAATCCCCAAGCGTCATCATTATCTTTAATGATCTCGAGAATCGAAGCGACACCCTCTCAGAAAACTCTATAAATAGGAGTGATTTTGAAAAGAAATTTTTCTTTTTCTACTTCCTTCTCTTTCATCTTCGTCTTCCTGTTCTTCAATGGCTCCCAAAGCTTCCAAGTCGACTGCGGCCAAAGGAAAGGGGCTTGCTTCTCCATCGAGGGCGGCGGACTCCTCTTCTACTCACTCCGACGTGCACCTTCCCATCAAAGGTAATGACAGTGGGGAGACGATGGCTATGTCGTGCTATATCGCTTTATGTACAATAAGCTTTGGTCGATGCGTGCCCTATCTCAGTTGAGTTACATGTGTTCTGTATGATAGGGCCGTATAAGCTGAGTCGCATAAGTGCTGCATAAATGACTCAGGATTGATCTTCATCAATGCTGCATGGTTGTGCCGCATAAGTGTCTCCTGTTTGAGCCGCATGGGTATTTCACATCTTGAGTCGCAGGAGACGCTTCGAGTCCAAGCCGCCTCAGTGACTTATTACTGAGCCGCATGAAATACTCTGTATCTGGGCCGCATAAATGTCTTATGAGCACTCTTTTCGGGCGGCCTAAGTGTCCCCGACTGTGCCGCATGAGCATGCGACCTAACCGCATGCGTCTCATGTTGTAGAAGTCTTCGTTTTGGCTAAGTTGATCGGATAAATTTCTAACTTTTATTTTTCTTCTGTCTTTTGCAGTGGACTTGCCTTTAGCTCCCTCGGGGGAACTCTTGATAGGATATGCCCAATCTGTGTTGGGTGTGAGGCTCGACCAAATAGTCGATCGTGTGTCGACTCAGATTACCCGAAATCAGCCTGAAGACAGGTTAAGGGAGATCAGGAACGGGTCATTCTTTTACTTACTCAGTATGATGAATTCTGGGAAGCTAGGGGGCACTCATCTGAAGCCCTCTTTTTTGTTCGAAGATGCTATAGTTGTCTCAAATCCTCGCGCCTTGGAGCGTTTTGAGAACTGGGATTTTCTTTCCAATGAGCTATCGATCCATCTTCCTCAGATGGAATGCCACTTCTCTCTGTCAAGTTTCAAAATGGTGCCTATCGAAAGACGAATGGCGAACCCCATTACTCAGGACCGGCAAGCCATCTTCATAGGCAACATCTACTATAATAGACGAGTGCGGTCGGCGGTCGCGACCAGGGAGTCGATCAGTTGTTCCGTCGTCAGGCTAGCCCCTGGCAGTTTTATAAACGATCTGAGGCCCAATAATTGGCTCACTGAGGCTGACACCTTCCTGAACAAAATTTCCCGTAAAGGATCATATCCCACAGGCAGACTGTTGCTGCAGAATTGGATGAGTCGTTCCCCTCCGTGGGTCAACTTGACGCTCTGGATCCTGTCGACCTATGGGGATATTTTACAGTAGCTCGGCCTCTATTATGCCATAAGAGGCACTTGCTATGGTCTCTCTGTGAACGCCAAGCTATTCATAGCGCTCCTCGAGATGTACAATTGTCGTACGGAGACCTTTTACACAACTGCTGGGGAGATGGGGCTCGCCCTTCACGAGATGCATGATGTCTCCAAATTGCCCTGGGGGGACGAAGTTTATGAGGAGTATACTCCCACAAATGAGGAGTTTATTGAATTAGAGCGACGGTTTCCTGGGTTCCTTGCCGTTTACCGGGAAGTGTTATGTCATCATAGCACTTGTCAACAAATGTCAAAGAAGAAGGATGAGAGTTCTGAGGGGACCCTTCCTCGTACGAAGGCCTGGGTCAGTTACTTGTTCAACCTTGGCGCCTCGGGCCGGGTTGTCCCTCGGAGCCCCCAGACCCATGCGGAAGTGGACGCTCAGGTACAAAGCGCTAAGAGAACCAAAGCTTCTGGTGACAGATTCGGAAGTCAGTCCGACACATTCAGCTACTTCTATCAGGATACCCAACCCTTGTCCCATAAAGCCATCTTGGCCGAATTTCTGATGATATGGCTGAGGATTTGTGTGGTCTCAGGAGGTGCTGGTTCGATTGAGAGAATCAGCCGCAATCTGATCCTTCCTGCTGTCAAGTTAGTTTTCGGAGGCAGGTTAGCTCTACTCCCAGCCATGGTGTGCAGCATCCATCGGGGTCTTCGTCTCTTTGCGACTAGAACGATAGCTTGTGATGTTACAAAGAATTTTCACCGAATTGAGCTGCCCTATCATTATCTGATGGGATGGCTGTTAATGCATTGCCCTTCTCTGATGCGACCTGGCCCTGAGGGGAACACGACGATTCATGATGCATTCATTTATCAATATCATGATATACCTTGAACTTGTTCGACCATGCCCGAATGCCGTATTATGCTCGCGCGGGTGGATAGTTATTCCTTTTTTGCGTCGGTCCCGCCTTTTACTGATGAGGAAACGAGGCATTTTCATCTCGATGGCAGTGTCGCGCCCCAGGTTTTATCTGAGAAGATGTTTCGTTGGTTGCAGAATATCCGTCCTGTGCATCTGGTGTACCGCAACCGTAACGTTGCCTTTTTGGAACCTTATTTGCCCAGCCGATATTCTAGACAATTCGGGTATTGTCAATTGTGAGCACCCTGAATTTCGGGTTAATTTTTTTCATTTTATTTTATTTTTCTGATTGATTGGTTTTGATTAATATTTTATTTTATTTATTTATCTGTAAGTGTACTATTTTATGCCATTGATATTTGGAGTATCAGGGATGTTCAACTCTGGAAATCTTCTTCACGAGTTTTGGAGTGGACACGATTACCTTCATGACGGTATATGGTGTCCCACCCAAACTTGTTCCCTTGTGCTCTTTCTGTTTCGCTGAACTTCGGGTCAATTTAGACCATTTGATTATTATTTATTTTCCCACTCTTTTCCTGGATTATTTTCAGCACGTTACCATGACTTTTGAATTGGGAGCGCAAGACCAGTCAGTTTCTTGAAACCAACTCCTCATTGATGATCTTCTCGAGATGCTCGTCACCCATGACCTTCGTGTCCCACTCAGACACGTCATTTTGTGCTCCATTTGATTCGTACAACTTTTCCGACACGTGACCCGATTTTATTTCACTCCGCGGCGTCACATTCATTTTCCAACTTGATTTGTGGGCCCCCTGTCGACCAAAACCTGTCAGCCCCAACTATGGACATGGCCCACTTTGAGCCTACTATCCGTCCGCCACTTGTGTCCCATTTATTGGAATCCCCATGTGCTACTTATTTACCCGTAATCATCAACGCCTTTTTTTAATTCAATTTTGCTCAATGTCCGATTTTGACCCAATACGGCTCCACCGAGTCCAGTCCAGCTTCGTACTACCCCCATCAGGACACCCTCATAATTCTTGCCCAAAAATATTAATTATTCTTTCTGCATATTTTTCTATATTTATTAGGAACTTCAATTTATTTAATTCCTTTTTGGAATGACAAATTTCTTCTAATTAATTCCTAGCCACTTGATCATCTAAACAAATCCTACCCATTCAATTTCCTACATGACAAATTTTTTCCCCCTCTCTAGTATTGGCCGGCCCTAATACCCAAGACTTTACTTTTTCTCTCTCTTTCCTCCTTCATTAATGGCATGTTATCATCCAACTCTCTCTCTCCTAATAATATTCACTACAACAACTCTACAAACAATAACAGCAGCAGCATGCTCAAACTCGACCCCCTTCCATGCCGACCACCACCTTCTCCTCCTTGGTCGGCCCAGCCCCGCCCTGGCCACCGACCTTCTCTCTCTCCTCCATCTCCTCTCCACCATTATTCAACCATGCACCACCACAACTCCTCTTCATCTTCTCATCCGCGCACACAGCCACCACTCGACCCAACACCACCATATCAGTCCGCCACCACCTCGTCGCTGGCCGCACGGTTGCGCGCTACCCTCGCGGCCTCACCCCCCTCCCACTCTGACACCACCATTAGACTTGTAGCATCGTTCTAGCATGTTTTCATATAAAATTTGTTAGATTTGGAGAATGTGGGCCCGGACACGTTTTTCGGTGCAAAGCGGGTCCCACTTTCTGGGTCAACGGGACTTTTTGATGCCGGCTCATCGGAATCCAATTTCGGAGATACCGTTGAGTTCGTATCGTCATTCTGGACTCGTTGACATATAATTTGCTAGGTTTTGGTGGACATTGGATCGGGCACGCATTTCGGTGCAAGTCAGATACCAATATCCGGGTCAATAGGTTATTTTGAGATCGGCTCATCGGAATCCAATTTCGGAGGTACCGTTGAGTTCGAATCATCATTCTGGACTCGTTGACAGGTAGTTTGCTAAGTTTTGAGAACTTTGGCTCCGGCACGTATTTTCGTGCAAACCGGAATTCCAAGTTCTGGTCAACGGGCCAAATGGAGATCGGGTCAACGGAATCCAATTCTGGAGATACCGTTGGGTTCGTATCGACATTCTAGTTTTGTGGACATATAATTTGTTATATTTTATAGACTTGTTTTCTTGCACGTTTTTCGGTGCAAAATGGCTCCGACACGGACACCGTTTTGACCCGAAATTACCTTTTTGCCTTTGTGTCCAAATTGGACCGTTGGGTAGGCTATCCTAGCTAATTTGACCATTATGGACACGTTGGCGATGTTCATTTCATCGTCCGACAATGTTTGTTGATAATTTCTCTGAGTTTAACCTTTTTATAATTAATTAATAATTAATTCATAATGTTCGTATTTCGGGATTAGTACAACGAAACTGAGATCAGTCAATTCCAGTGATCTCACATCGCTGAAATTGACAAGTTGGATATGTGGATCACTATAATAAGATTATCAACCTTATCGATAATCTTCTTATCTCGATTTGCGTGCCGTAAGTTTCGACGTACAAATAACGAAGTACACTTTATATTAGACTAGAATTGACCCTGTTTGACCAGAGTTGACCAGTTGATCCAAAGTCAACTATAAGTCAACGCTTGACCTAGTTTGACTAGATTATTGACCAGAATTGACCTAGAGTTAATTTGACTTAGAAGAACCTAGAATAATATAGATTGTCTGTAGGGATTCATTTAACTTGAACACCTTGTAACCTGTGTTGCTTTAAATAGGACTCTGTGGCTTCAGTGGGACCCCCTATACTTATCAGCTGTTCAGGTAATGAGGCGAGTACATTCTCTGATCATTTCATATCCTGCTTAGAATTATTTCCTGCAGTAGATTACTTTACTTGTACTGTGACGTTGGTCACACGGATTGGTACTATATGGATCCTTTCTTGAGATGTTATCCTTAGGGAGCATCGGGTACTCTATGTTCTGTGCGTTTCACTTTCATAGCGTATCATATGCTTCTTGGTTCTTCGATCACTTACGACATGTACCCTCATGATCGTAGAGTCTTCCTGGAATCTTACACTGTTGGGTTACCCCCAGAATCCCCATTTTTATGGGACTTACACTGTTGGGTATCCCCCAAAATCCCTATTTTTATGGGACTTACACTGTTGGGTTACCCCCAGAATCCCCATTTTTATGGTACACTGTTGGGTTACCCCCAGAATCCCCATTTTTATGGGACTACTATGTATCACCTTCGGGGTCTACCACCCTTCGGGGGCTTATCACCCTCGGGGTCTATCACCTTCGGGGTCTGCTACATAGCATCATATAACATAACCTGGCTGGATCCTTGTGTATTGATTGGGGGTACGGGGGAGTATTACATGTTCATTTGTACTCTGACTCACTAGTCACTGCTAGTTCTCTATGTATAGTAGATATTTCTATTACAGCTCTCTCTCTGTTTACATACAGCATTTCTTTCAGTACCTGTATCTTACTTTACTGCATGATTATATTTTCTAACCTACTATGAACTGTTGAGATGTAATGTGCTCGTTCCAGTCCTGACTGGACCTGTTGATAAATTTTACAGATAGCTTGGGGATTGCCTGCTAGCCTAGAGGAGACACATTAGAGGTTGTTTAGGTAGTTATTTAATTTTGTCTGGAGTTGTATTTACTTGTGGATTACTGTATCGTTATTTAAGTTTTGAGATGTATTTTTGGGTTTATGTATCTTAGACACTTAGACTTCTATCTCCTGTATTTATTTTGGATTTCATATTTATCTATCTTCCTTTATGCTCTACCCTAGATGTGATTGAGACTGTATCTGCTATGTCACCCCCATTCGGGGAGTATAAACTGTTTAGTCTTATACTGTTAGATGCATTGAAACCTAGGACAGCGTTCTACCGTCGACACTGCGGCGTAGGCTGGGCGTTGTTACGTTCTCGTGTCCTAACTCTAGGGTGCGGGTCGTGACACGTTTTTAGTGGTGGCCCATGCAGGTCCAGACTAAAGTGTAGTGGTATTCGAACTAGAGTACCACTACAGCCTGCAGTAGGATTAGAATATATTTTGAAAGTACTCAATCACAGATAGGAACCCTTGAGAGATTCCTGGGACGACCCTGGAGAATCTTATTTAACTTCGATTTGAAAACTCTTTTTCCCTTGATTTATTTTATCTTTATTTTCTGTTGTTGAATTTGATTTTAAGGGATTATTATTGAATTTGAGTTTGTATTTATTAATTTTGGTGGATTTTGTTCATTTCTGAATTTTAATGTTCGTTAATAAATTGATTTGATTTTTGAGTATTCATTATTGATTAATTTAATTTTTGGCAAGATGAAATTATATGGGCTAGGTCATCTATGTTATGGAATCTAGTCTTCTATAGTCAAATTAGCCAGCATGGTGAGGACATATAGTCTGACTCTGGATATATTTCTCGGGTGTGGGAATTTAAGGTTTTCGCAGCCAAGCTAGCGGCACCGCAAAAATGTTAAATACCATGATTCTAGAGATATGTGCATAAGTCAAGGGCTCTGTGATTATCGTAGCCTTGCTTACTAGTATGACGAGGATTTAGAGTACCATGATTTGGGATAGACGCATATGATTATCAGATTGCACCTTAAATATTTTGAACATGTTTTCTCTACTTTTGTTCAGTCATTCAAAAAAAAAGGAATTATTATTTGTTTGGTTGTCTAGTTTTCTATTATTTAACTCAGGAGTAAGTTTAGTTGATTTTATAAACCTTGTGTAATTTCTTGCTATGAGTTTTTCATAATACAATGAATCGATGATTTTGCTAAACTTTATCTTGGATTTGATATTTTAACTCTGGATTTCAAAATGGTTCCTTCTTTAAACAGATAAGCAAAACAGATTTTATCGTTATTCTTTCTTGCTATTTTTCTTATATTAGATAATAATAAAGCTGTCTTGATTATGTCAATCACCTGCTTGTAATCTTGGTAGGAATCTAAATGTTAGTCTTAACGTAGAATTAATTTTATTGGGACATGAGAATATGTATATGAATATATATAGCAGACACTTGCCTAACACGTATGCATGCTACACTTGATTTTTCCACATATCTAGATACATATTAATATGTCGTTGATGTTAAATTTTCAAAACTCCAATATTTCTGGTTTTCTGCTTTTCCAGTTTAAATTCGTAAGTTAAATATAAATTTCATGTTATTAGTTATGTTTACATCACTGCATATGTATGTCATACCTAGAGTTTCATTTTAAAAAAAAAATTTGTTGAGTTTTGTGTTTAATTTGTCAAATCTGAGACTATGTGCATATTAACCCTTAATACTGGATTTTAAATGTTAGTTCAAATTGTTGTTTTAAATGTAATATTTAGAGCTGTGTACATTGTTGTTGTAGGGATATAATGTTAGGTTTCATATTCTTACATGATAGGTTGCGATAAACATTGAGTTGGTTTTGATGTTCAAATTTCTCCAAAATCCTGAAAACTGAATATATGTTAACATTTTCACATTGATTTTAAATGTTCAATTTTAGATTTAACATGTAATATTGAACTGTATGCGTAGATAAATATATGAATAGTATGTTAGGGTTTCATTTCTATCATGTTAGGATGTATTGGGACCATTGAGATTGGTTGCGATGTTCAAAACCCTAAAATCTGAAACTGTGTTATGTTAATATTGCACTGGTTTAAATGTTAGCATCTTTTCAGATTTTGTATGTAAATGCTGAACTAAAACTGGGTTTAACCTTTCAATACTAAGCTATAACCCTGTACAAGGACACACACACCCTAACTTCGTATACGCTGTCATGTAACCTAACATTTCCTCTCTATGTTATGATCACATACTTGTATAGATATATATAGAGCTTAGGCATACATGTTATAATATATGTATATACATAACTAAATCTCTACCTCTTATAGATGTTTATGGTTAGCCATGCATGTTATGATTAAATAGGTTGTGTATTGTAGGTTGTTAACCCATATGCCATGAGTAGTGTAACAGGATAGCTCATATACAATTTCATGTATATTTCACATACACCCATACACACACAAACCACATAACATTACATGATGCTAGTTTTTCCTCTCTAACGCTCTCTGTATATATATTGTGATTGGACAATGCAAGTGACTTTCAATTCTTTAACTTGTGATTTTGATTTTCTTGGGATAGTATTTTTTTTCCAGATGATTGGTAGTTACCTTCCTTTTTTTATGAGTACCAGTTTTCATATGGGGTGGTAGACAACCTTATAGTTTTGAGGGTTGTTGTTTCTGTATCTTTCTATTTTAGTATCCTGGATTGCTTGTGTGTTTGATACCCTATGATCGTTGGTTAGCATGACTAGTAAACCTAGATGAGACTTCACTGTCACCGTATGCCATGACCCTGTATGCCGTTCTTTTTATGGTATGATTTGTTTAAGTTCTGGGACTTTGATTGTGGGGTTTGACCTAGAGGGAGTATGGACATTTTAATTTCGAGGACGAAATTTTTATAAGGTGGGTAGGATGTGAGCACCCTGAATTTCGGGTTAATTTTTTTTATTTTATTTTATTTTTCTGATTGATTGGTTTTGCTTAATATTTTATTTTATTTATTTATCTGTAAGTGTACTCTTTCATGCCATTGATATTTGGAGTATCAGGGATGTTCAACTCTGGAAATCTTTTTCACGAGTTTTGGAGTGGACACGATTATCTTCATGACGGTATATGGTGTCCCATCCAAACTTGTTCCCTAGTGCTCTTTCTGCTTCGCTGAACTTCGGGTCAATTTAGACCATTTGATTATTATTTATTTTCCCACTCTTTTCCTGGATCATTTTCAGCGCGTTACCATGACTTTTGAATTGGGAGCGCAAGACCAGTCAGTTTCTTGAAACCAACTCCTCATTGATGATCTTCTCGAGACGCTCGTCACCCATGACCTTCGTGTCCCACTCAGACACGTCATTTTGTGCTCTATTTGATTCGCACAACTTTTTCGACACGTGACCCGATTTTATTTCACTCTGCGGCGTCACATTCATTTTCTAACTTGATTTGTGGGCCCCCTGTCGACCAAAACCTGTCAGCCCCAACTATGGACATGGCCCACTTTGAGCCTACTATCCGTCCGCCACTTGTGTCCCATTTATTGGAATCCCCATGTGCTACTTATTTACCCGTAATCATCAACGCCTTTTTTTTAATTCAATTTTGCTCAATGTCCGATTTTGACCCAATCCGGCTCCACCGAGTCCAGTCCAGCTTCGTGCTACCCCCATCAGGACACCCTCATAATTCTTGCCCAAAAATATTAATTATTCTTTCTGCATATATTTATTAGGAACTTCAATTTATTTAATTCCTTTTTGGAATGACAAATTCCTTCTAATTAATTCCTAGCCACTTGATCATCTAAACAAATCCTACCCATTCAATTTCCTACATGACAAATTTTTTCCCCCTCTCTAGTATTGGCCGGCCCTAATACCCAAGACTTTACTTTTTCTCTCTCTTTCCTCCTTCATTAATGGCATGTTATCATCCAACTCTCTCTCTCCTAATAATATTCACTACAACAACTCTACAAACAATAACAGCAGCAGCATGCTCAAACCCGACCCCCTTCCATGCCGACCACCACCTTCTCCTCCTTGGTCGGCCCAGCCCCGCCCTGGCCACTGGCCGCCGACCTCCTCCCTCTCCTCCATCTCCTCTCCACCATTATTCAACCATGCACCACCACAACTCCTCTTCATCTCCTCATCCGCGCACACAGCCACCACTCGACCCAACACCACCATATCAGTCCGCCACCACCTCGCCGCTGGCCGCACGGTTGTGCACCACCCTCGCAGCCTCACCCCCCTCGCCGCCGGCGTCACCGCGCGAACGAGCAGTGCGCAGCAGTTCGCGACAGCAGCAGTTCGCGGCAGCAGCGCGTGCCTTCGCGCGCGTACATGCTGTCCACCGCCGGCGCCACCGCCGCCGTGGTCGGTGGGGACACCCTCCCCAGGGCCGGGCGCACACATGGGTCTCCTCCCATGGCGGCCAACGTCCTCCGGGACGCGCCGTCGAGGCGATTCGTGCGTTTTGAACGAGATCCCGTCGGCGTGCGCGAGTTTGGAACTCAAAATTTGTGCTCCGTCGCAGCAACTTCATGCATGTTTTCCCGAAAATCCGACCGTTGGATCGGCGATTTCTTCGCTCCGTCGCAATCTCGGTATATCCACCTTCGCTCATGTCAATTTTTGTCCGTTAATTTTATCGTTTGATACATGAAAACCGGCCACCAAGTTGACCGTTTAAATTGTATTAAATTTGGACAGTTTTGCGGGGCCAACTTCGTCAGCTTGTATCTCCTCCACTGCAGCTCCGTTTGGTGTGCTACCAGTTCTTGCGTAGCTGGTATAACCCTCTTGCTACCCCTTCAGTTTCGTTTCATTGTGAGCTTGTTTGATTGGTTGAATTCGACGCCAAAGTTGGCCGTCCGAATTCGTAATTTCCAACTTGTAAAATTCCATTTTTGAACACGGGACTCCAGATTTCATTTCTGACACCACCATTAGACTTGTGGCGTCGTTCTAGCATGTTTTCATATAAAATTTGTTAGATTTGGAGAACATGGGCTCGGACACGTTTTTCGGTGCAAAGCGGGTCTCACTTTCTGGGTCAACGGGATTTTTTGACGCCGGCTCATCGGAATCCAATTCCGGAGATACCGTTGAGTTCGTATCGTCATTCTGGACTCGTTGACATATAATTTGCTAGGTTTTGGTGGACATTGGATCGGGCACGCATTTCGGTGCAAGTCAGATACCAATATCCGGGTCAACAGGTCATTTTGAGATCGGCTCATCGGAATCCAATTCCGGAGATACCATTGAGTTCGTATCATCATTCTGGACTCGTTGACAGGTAGTTTGCTAAGTTTTGAGAACTTTGGCTCCGGCACGCATTTTCGTGCAAACCGGAATTCCAAGTTCTGGTCAACGGGCCAAATGGAGATCGGGTCAACGGAATCCAATTCTAGAGATACCGTTGGGTTCGTATCGACATTCTGGTTTCATGGACATATAATTTGTTATATTTTATAGACTTATTTTCTTGCACATTTTTTGGTGCAAAACGGCTCCGACACGGACACCGTTTTGACCCGAAATTACCTTTTTGCCCTTGTATCCAAATTGGACCGTTGGATAGGCTATCCTAGCTAATTTGACCATTCTGGACACGTTGGCGATGTTCATTTCATCGTCCGACAATGTTTGTTGATAATTTCTTTGAGTTTAACCTTTTTATAATTAATTAATAATTAATTCATAATGTTCGTATTTCGGGATTAGTACAACGAAACTGAGATCAGTCAATTCCAGTGATCTCACATCGCTGAAATTGACAAGTTGGATACGTGGATCACTATAATAAGATTATCAACCTTATCGATAATCTTCTTATCTCGATTTGCGTGCCGTAAGTTTCGACGTACAAATAACGAAGTACACTTTATATTAGACTAGAATTGACCCTGTTTGACCAGAGTTGACCAGTTGATCCAAAGTCAACTATAAGTCAACGCTTGACCTAGTTTGACTAGATTATTGACCGAAATTGACCTAGAGTTAATTTGACTTAGAAGAACCTAGAATAATATAGATTGCCTGTAGGGATTCATTTAACTTGAACACCTTGTAACCTGTGTTGCTTTAAATAGGACTCTGTGGCTTCAGTGGGACCCCCTATACTTATCAGCTATTCAGGTTACGAGGCGAGTACATTCTCTGATCATTTCATATCCTGCTTAGAATTATTTCCTGCAGTAGATTACTTTACTTGTACTGTCACGTTGGTCACACGGATTGGTACTATATGGATCCTTTCTTAAGATGTTATCCTTAGGGAGCATTGGGTACTCTATGTTCTGTGCGTTTCACTTTCATAGCGTATCATATGCTTCTTGGTTCTTCGATCACTTACGATATGTACCCTCATGATCGTAGAGTCTTCCTGGAATCTTACACTGTTGGGTTACCCCCAGAATCTCCATTTTTATGGGATTTACACTGTTGGGTATCCCCCAGAATCCCTATTTTTATGGGACTTACACTGTTGGGTTACCCCCAGAATCCCCATTTTTATGGGACTTACACTGTTGGGTTACCCCCAGAATCCCCATTTTTATGGGACTACTATGTATCACCTTCGGGGTCTACCACCCTTCGGGGGCTTATCACCCTCGGGGTCTATCACCTACGGGGTCTGCTACATAGCATCATATAACATAACCTGGCTGGATCCTTGTGTATTGATTGGGGGTACGGGAGAGTATTACATGTTTATTTGTACTCTGACTCACTAGTCACTGCTATTTCTCTATGTATAGTAGATATTTCTATTACAGCTCTCTCTCTGTTTACATACAGCATTTCTTTCAGTACCTGTATCTTACTTTACTGCATGATTATATTTTCTAACCTGCTATGAACTGTTGAGATGTAATGTGCTCGTTCCAGTCCTGACTGGACCTGTTGATAAATTTTACAGATAGCTTGGGGATTGCCTGCTAGCCTAGAGGAGACACATTAGAGGTTGTTTAGGTAGTTATTTCATTTTGTCTGGAGTTGTATTTACTTGTGGATTACTGTATCGTTATTTGAGTTTTGAGATGTATTTCTGGGTTTATGTATCTTAGACACTTAGACTTCTATCTCCTGTATTTATTTTGGATTTCATATTTATCTATCTTCCTTTATGCTCTACCCTAGATGTGATTGAGACTGTATCTGCTATGTCACCCCCATTCGGAGAGTATAAACTGTTTATTCTTATACTGTTAGATGCATTGAGACCTAGGACAGCGTTCTACCGCCGACACTGGCGTAGGCTGGGCGTTGTTACGTTCTCGTGCCCTAACTCTAGGGTGCGGGTCGTGACATCAATTGTTTTTAGATAACCCGAGTCCCTGCTTAGGTTATGAGGGTAGCGTCCTAGATGGTATTTGGGCCTGGCATTATTACAGTATTGTCTGTACCCAGACCCTCTTCTCTCTTTCTGATACCAGGGATGTAGTGCGCATCTCGTACATGGCAGCCCTCTACCACGTTTTCGTGAATGGGCCTCCCCACAATTTTGATGCGAGTACCAGTTTTATAACCGGTACTAGGCTGGCGGAAAAGCATGAGGGGTCCAAAAAGAGGAATATGACGGGGAAGACAAAGGCCGTTGCAGCCTCTGATTCTGATTCTACCGACACAAAAGAGGAGGATGAGTATAACGATCTGTTTCCTCCTGCGACTACTCTAGTGACGCGCCTGCTTTCCCCTGTGCCGAGCCCTTCACCTAAACGAAGTAAGCGTGGACCATCCGTTGCTAACTGGCCTCGTTCTCAAAAGTGGGTCGTATTTAAGACTCGAGGTTCTGATCATACGGAAGAGGGCAGTGATACTGAAGCCCTCCCGGAGGTAAGTTTCATTCCGGCCGACTACCACGTTACTTCAGGTATTTTAGCTGATTATTTCTCTTTGCTTCTTTCGTACAGACTGTTGAAGACATAAACCCTCCGGTGCCCGGGGCTGCGTTTGAGACTTCTCCAGTTATGAGTACTCTGGTCGAAGGGGGCGCCAGTTTTACAGAATCAAATGTCGCGACTGTGAGGTCACGATTGGTCGTAACTGACTCAGCTTTACCTCCTTTTGGATTGACCGGGACTGGAGCGACGAATATAAGCAATTCGACTGTTGCTGTTGAAGGGGATATGGGGGCAGTGGGAAGAATCGTGACTGTCCAGAGTGTGTCGCGGACTCCTCCGCCCTCTCCTGGTAAGCTATGTCATATTCTTACCGACGAGGAGGTTCTTTCGCTCTTTCTTCATATTTTTTGAGTCAAGTTGATGGTTGGTTGTTCTGGACCTACAGGCCCTGCCTCTCCACTAACGATAGTGGATATGACCACGGAGGAGGGGATAGCGGACGACGTTGGGGTAGACCTCCTGTCGAAAAGAAGAAATGGACCTCCCCTCCCCCAAATTGAAAGGAACCCGGCTGAGCTGAGTTCTGAGCCTCTTCCACCACCGACGACAGAGACGGTGGCTCCTATGCCAGCATCAGTGGGCGCAGGGTTGTCTGAAGCTGCCTCTTCCCCGGAGATTGAACTTGTTGCTCTGCCTAGTCTTCAGCTTCTTCGGGTTGCGGAAGAGGAGATCACTACTGTGCGGGAGTCTCACTGCTCGGAATTTGTTTCCCTTTTGACAGGGTCATCAAGCTCAAGTGTGCCTGCTTCCCAGATGCCTTTTACTACCTTAGGTGCTATCCCTTCGACACCGTCATCCCTGGAGAACTTGGATGAATCGTCAAGGGACATAGTCAAGAGCTTTTATCGTCACTTGAAACGGAGGGTCGATGCTGCTTTGAAAAGAGGGATGCCATTTTTCGTGGCCCACCACTGCGTCCAAGGCCAGATTGTCCTGCTGAAGACGCTTCCAGGAGGAGAAGAGGTGGCTGTCCTTTTGGAGCACAAGCTGGCAGAGGCTAATCAGTACCTAATCCAGTTGCAAAAACTGCGGCAAGCTGATATGTCTGCCGTGGTGGAGCAGGAATGTGCTTTCCTTGTACCGGCCGTGGAAAAGGTGAAAATTATCCGAGAGACGACCAGGCCCTCCATGGAGAAGGACATCCAGGAGCTGTCTTTCAAGTATGCAAAGCTGAGTCGGGTGGGAGAGACTTTCTTTACTCGTAAGGAGACCATTACTCGAGCTATGGCCGAGACTAACGAACAGCTTCTCTAACTCCAGGCTAGGCTAACATCTTTGGAGGCTGAGCTCCAAGCCACTCGTCAGGAGATTGGAAAGATCTGGAAGGAGACTGATAAAGTCACCCGAGCATCTGCTGCTCTTGAGGAAGCATTGAAGAAATTAGAAGAAAACTGGCAGGTTCATGCGTATCTGGAGGATGCCGAGAGGTTATCCCAGGAAGCTGAACGCCGAGTCAAACTGAGAATTGGGCGCTCAACTGAAAAGCTGGAGGACACCCTTAACAAGTTGTGTGTCACTGATGAGTAGTGGATTTTGCTCTCCGTCTCTTTTTTTTGATAGAGCAGAATAGATTCACTCAGTTCTAATGAGCTTGTAATGACATTTTGATTGAAGAATATCCCCTGGGGGACTTTTTTGTGGACCTATTGCCCTTTGGTGCATTTGAAAATACGAGCAAATAGATTTAAAAAGATATTTTGTGGATCTACTACTCTTTGATACACCGATGGTGCGAGTAATAGATTAGGGTAATTTTTTGTGGACTTATTACCATTTTTATGTACTGGCGATACGAGTACTGATAATAAGTGGAGAGAAAAAACCGACATATTTACTCAGAGGTAATGAGGACATGGTAAATATGGGTCTGAAGTATGGCCTTCCTACTCAGAGGTAATGAGGACATGGTAAGAATAGACCAGATGTGGGTACACAGAACAACTCAGAGGTGTTATCAACGTGGAAGTTCTTTGTATTGGGCGATTTGTCAGTGATGGATAAGAAAACAACTCAGAGGTAATATGGACATGGTTGTTTTCTCGTTTGGGGAATTTTGTGGACCTATTACCCTTTTTGTGCACTGATGGTGCGACTAATAGATTATGATAAGTTGTATGGACCTATTACCCATCTGTGCACTGGTGGTGCGGGTAAATAGATTTTGAAGCAGAACCCCACAGGGGTGATATGGTCATGATATATGGTGGTCGAAGCATCAAAGCAAAAGTTCAGAGGTATCGATACACATGACTTGTCACTCGTAGAGATGTAATACGAGTCCCCTTGGAGGAGGGGGAACAGAGTGTAAGTCCAGGGGTACCTGATGTACGTAACTCGACACTCTAGATACATATATATATATATATATATATATATATATATATATATATATATATATATATATATATATATATTATATATATATATATATAAAAAAAAAAAAAAAAAAAAAAAAAAAAAAAAAAAAAATATATATATATATATATATATATATATATATATATATATTCCCTTAAAATATATATTCCCTTTTTTTGGCAGCCTTTTATTGATGAGGTATGGAACTCCGTCTATGAGGATCAGGAGAGGTACCATCCGTCTGTGCCGCGAGGTATTCGGCGAGCTCTACGTCCTCTTCGGCTACCCCCTGCGATCCCAAAGGTTGGGATGCCGTCTTGGGCAACTTGACCACCAAGGGTCAAATTTGAAACATTGGCTTGCTCGAGAATATCGGATCGACTTTTAGTTGTCGGCTCGTCTTGGAAAGCTCGACAAGGGGTTCTGTGTCTTCCAACGATCTTCAAATGGATTTTGGTAACTAGATCACCATCGACCCTGTGATGGGCTTTGGCTTTTGAATTTGGGCATCGGATGACCGTTGGTTACGGTTGTGCAGCTTGAATAAGAGAACTAGGCACCTCTTCATGTATGGTTGCAATAAGGGGTGCGGCTTTGCCATGTTTACGAGTCTGGAGGTAAATTATCGAGGATTTCTCTGGCCCTGTGATGGTCTCCAATTTGTTAGTGATGTACTTCTTGGATTCCTTGTATAAACAAGCCTCCGAAGAATAACAAGGCTCAACTCCTTTGAAAGGATCGATGTCGGCAAATTCGGTTCTCACGAAGCCGTATCTATTGACATACTTGAAGCACTGGTGGAGGGTGGATGGCACAACCATATAGTCATGTATCCACTGGCGCCCCAAAAGGATATTGTAAGGTGTGTCTACCTCTATGACGTAGCAGGTAACTTTCGTCCTCAGGTCACCAATCTGGCACTTCAACCGAATCTTTCCTAGGGGATAGCTTCTCCCTGAGTTAAATCTGCTAATGGCAGTGTTGGTTGCTGCTAGCCGGTGCATAGGGATGCCAAGAAGTTGGAGTAGGCTTTTTGGGATGATGCTTATTGACGATCCCGGGTCGATATGCATCCTATCCACCTTGATGTCGCCTATGTATCCAGTGTAGTACAAGGGGTGATCATACAAGTTGGTCTTAATCAACATATCCTGCGGAGTAAATACGATGTTGGGCATTGCATCTGTGCTACCACCGTCCTGTGGATCTGCTGGTGGGTCTTCCCCTGGAGGCTTGACCTGAGCTAAGTAGGCATCAGCATTCTGGAGTGCTTCGCTTAATGCGACACGAAGATCCTTGGAGAGCCTTAGGAGCTCGTATAGCGACAACTTTGTTGGTGTATTAGCCAATTGCGCTAATATGTCAAAGTTGTAAGGCCGCTCCAGTCCCTGTGGTGCATCATTGCGGAGTGGCCTGTCGAAGTGGGTCTCCCTTGTCTTGGACTTATCCGCCAGCGAAGGCTGAGATGGCCTTGGAACATCAGGAGGAGGCAACGTTGCTAGCTGAGGATATTCAGTTGGATTATCCCGTGTGGGCTGGACTTGCGCTCAAGATCGGGTAACAACATCTGCGGCTTCTTCAACTTCGGCTAAAATTGTGTGGCAGGCTCTAGACTTCCTGCCCTTTTTCTTGTTGGGAGGGGATGGCACCCCCTGGGTAACTTTGGGCACCAAGTCTGGATGCACCCACATGATCTCTCCTCGCGATGTGGTGAGGGGTACCAATCCAGATGTCTAGCTCTGGGCGGGTGGAAGATTAGTAACTTCCATCGTTGCCCGGGGGACAGGTATTACCCCGTCAGGAGTGCTTGTTGGCGGGAAGTCGTCGAACTGAATAGATACCATGTTCGCTGCCACAGTAACCTCTTCAAAGTCTATCGACAGAGCTTTGGAGTCGATAAGACTCTGGATGTACCGCTTCAATTGGAAGTAATCCTGGGTAGCATGATGGACATAGCGGTAGAAGTGACAGTACTTTGGGTCCTCCATTTCTGCTGCTCGGGGCTCGCACCTTGGTGGCGGGAGCTGGATCCTACCCCCTTGTAAGAGCATATCGAATATAGGTTTGACATGACTATCTTCGAACGAGTAATTGATCTTGGGCCACTGTCCTTCTGTCTATTTTTGTTCAGACTTCTGAGTCACATCAGTGACCAAGGCCTGCTTGCCCTTGTTGTCCCGGTTGGTGGTGGTGCCACTGTTGTTGTTACTGGAGGTGGGACCAGGACGTCTGCCCTTGTCTTCTCCGTCTGGGATGTGTAACTCCAGCTGGCGAGCCTTCTTCAATTTTGCCTCTGCGTTGGTAGCACTTATGATGAAAGTCGTCCAGTCTCTGAACTGATCGTCTCCCATCCATAGGCTAATTACAGGAGCAGCTTCTTCTGGCAGATTTCAATTAGGGAGCTCTCGGGATTGCCTTGGGACAATCTCATCTCGGGTTGGCGGAACCATTCGATATAGTTCTTTGTCAGCTCCCTCTCTCCTTGGACGACATCCATGAGAGATGACATCGTCACATCATGTCCCACTTCGTAGAATCTCTCCAGGAATATGTGCTTAAAACCGTCGAAAGAATGGATACAGTTGTCGGGGAGGTTGCGGTACCAGTCGAACGCGATCCCCTCCAATGCTCCAATGAATAGTCGCGTGAGGATAGTGTCACTATACGGCAAGTGGTCGGTTGTGACTTCAAAGTAAGTAATGTACCGACTAGCAGAGGTCTTTCCATCGTAAGAATCGATATGGAACGGCTTGTACTGCGGTAGAAAAGGCACATCTCTCCATGCAACGGGATATGGCTGCCTTATTCTGAGATCTCGAGAGGAGTCTCGGGCATTGAACATTGTCCGAAGCTCCTGGACTTCCCTCCTTGCCTCCTTGGCTTCATCTGCAGCTGAAGGAATGGATGGTGCTACGGGATCATCACCCAAAGGAGGGGCTGTCGTGTTGGAGTCCGCATTGACTGCGGGTCCCAAGCTTGTTTGTCCGGGCGTCCTTGCTGGTTGAGCTGGCAAGGCGACTTTGATCTCGTCCATCGACTTGACTAAGGACAGGAGCATGGCTTCGAGCACTTATAGTCGTTGTCGGTCGAAAGGCGCTTCATGGTCGTCGTCAGTCATAAAGACCATCCTCACGTGGGTAGAGGTAGAAGGGATTATGGCAGAGGTACTCTCGATGTCGTACCCTTGTATAGACAAATCGTCGAAAAATATCGGAATATCATCTTTGTCAGACTCGGAAGGAGTGCTATCCCCTATGCAGGAAGCCGCATCGTCTTGGCGAGGGTGGTGGCCCTCAGGGAAATTCGATTCTGTTGCAGAGTTCTGGGAGATCTCTACCCCCTGCGTGTGCTCCTGGTACACCGGGTTGTCGTATACATTGAGGGGGTTGCTACCCCCAGCTTCATCTAGTCTCAAGGAGGCTGAAGGTGTACCCCCGAGTGCCGGAAGCTTCATCTTGGATCGGGTGCCTAAATAGACACCCCCTGTGGTGGATTGAAACCCCCCAGATGAGGGTCTCCTTACAATACTTGCCGAGATGGCCAGGCTGGAAGAGCCTGTCTTCTACCCTCCCTTACTAGGAGAAACTTTTTGAGTTGAATTACAGAAGGTGAAAGGAAACTCTTCGTCCCCTGGAATTTGTACCTATCGGACAGGTGTTGGCTGCTGCAGTCGCTGGAAAACTGACTGCCGATCTTCTGGCGCTGCTGATTTGTTACAGCAGCAGTTAATGATGACTTGGGTGCAACGACGCCCCGAGAGGGACTCATTGCATGCTGACGTTGCCGTCTTGTGCTTGTCAGTAATCACGTCATGTAAGTCGGTAGGAAGTTGCTCTGCCTTTGCACCAAACTTGTGAACTCGGGGATCCCGAGCGCACGATTGCTTAGACATCACGTTTGCTTCCTGATCCGTGGCTAGTAAAAGCACTTGCTCTGGATCTTTAGAGGGAGACTTTAAAGATCCACCCTGTCTGTTTGCCCTAGGGACTGGACGCGGGTGGTCCTGTACAACTTTTCATCAATAGCCCGTGTAACAGTTAACGGGGCCCACTGACAGTCAGCAGCTTGGACAGTTGACTGGGCTGGTTGAGCCCGCACTACCCTAGACTTTTTTAACTTAGCGCCCAAAGGCACGTAGTAGAAAGAGTCTAGATTGATACATTCCGTATCCTCGGTGGGCCGCATGGCGTCAGGCCCACATAAGAGGCGGTCGAACACAGAGCTTCTGACAGGGCCGCATGAAACGTCCTATCCGCGGGCAGGATTGGTTGTTGCATAGCCCATCTCCTTGCGGCTAGAGCTGGTTGCCGTATGGATCATCTTCCTGCGGCGAGAGTTGGCTGCCGCATGAATTGTCTGCCTGCGGCCAGAGTTGGTCGTTGCATGGGCAGACTGCCCATCTCCTCTCTGCGGCCTCCTCTTTGTCCGCATGGATTTCCCTTATGTCGCCAAAAACTTAGCATCGTAGTATTTTTCTCTGCTGGATTTGGGGATAGTGGGGTCCTGTGCGGTTGGAGATAGAACCACAAGAGAGTTCTGGTCACTGTCTTGGGCTGCAGAAGGAGCTTCTTCGAGAACTTGGTCGGGGGCAACAGTTTTGTGCACCGACGCCTTGTGAGTCCTCTTCGGGTTGGCTCGCCTCTGAGATGGGCTGGCGCTCCCTTCAGAGAATAATTCTTCGAAGGCTTGTTGGTCGAAGCGGACCACAAGCATCTACTGTGTAGAGCCAAGCTTGAACGCGTCAGATTGCATCACCAACTTCTCATCGGAAGAGAAGAATGTCCCCAGCAGAGTCGCCATCATGTTTGCCATAAAAATTAACAACAGGTATTATAGAACACTGGAATTGATTGCAAACTCTCTTGTACAAAGAAGGGGCCTAGAAAGAAAGCCTAGGAAATAATCTAAGTACAATTATTTAGTTTTGATTCTGGGGGATGACGGTGGAGGCTCGGAAAAGTGCTATCAACTCTGCCATACTCCGTGGACTATCTGATGCAGTCTCTAGCTCATGAAATATTACTTTTTTCTTGAAGGTTGCTAGCCATTGCAGGGGTATGGCACCCTGCTATTTATAATAGGATAGATTTTGAGCCGTATGGACGGCTTGCGGCCACGTGGTTGATTGGCACACAAAGACCCGCTCTTGGGCTGCCATCTGTCGGTTTGTTGGGATTTTGTTACAGCAAATCTGGGTAGTTAAGAAATTGGTCCGATTGCCACGTGTTCCGCTGCATATGGTGTTCTCAGTCTTTGATCATGTGGGGTCGCATGAGACTCATGCATGCGGCCTGAATCATAATTACTCTCGGCTGCTGGAAATTTCGGGGCCGCATAATCTGGGCCGCATAAGTGTTATGCGGCCTAGATGACACTCTCCTGGCCGCATGGAGACGTACGAACCCTGCTTTTGGGCGACGTCCCACGTCTCATCTTTCTTGTCAAAATGTCAGAACTGTCATATTTTGCCAGGACTTGTCAGCTTTATCAGTCGAACTTCTCCTTCTTGGTCGCATATTTTCTTTCTACAGCTGTTCGTCGATGGGCCGTATATGTCTTTGAACAATCATGCGGCTTTCCTTCATTCGGACCTGTTTGGTCCAATGTACCTATGCGGCAATTTGTAATCCGCATGAACTCCATATTTTTCATGTTTCTAGGATCATTAGATTTGGTGTTTGTGGGAAGTTGAGTCCGCGATACGTGGGTCTATTTGTTATCCTCGTTCGGGTAGGCGATGTTGCTTATCGTTTGTCCCTTCCACCTTCGTTATGAGAGGTGCATGATGTGTTTTGTGTATCTCAGTTGCATAGATATGTATCAGACCCAAGCCATATCCTCGATCATTCTGAGCTGGTTGTTGGTACCAACCTGCCCTACGAAGAACAACCTGTGTCCATTTTGGACCGAAGGGAGAAGATACTCAAGAACCGAATAATTAGTCTTGTCCGTATTGCTTGGGGTCATCACTCCTTAGGAGAGTCAACATGGGAACGTTAGGATGATATCCGATCACGGTATCCGCACCTATTTGACTCACAAGGTATATTTCTTTTCGTCTACCTTGATTGTCTTGATTCCTCATGCTTATCACCCTACGGTTAGGAATTGCTTGATGCCGTAGATTGATAAATATAGATATATTACTTGCTATTGATATTATAAGATGATTGCTTGCTTGTTAGAATTGCTTGTAGTTAGATTAGTCTAGCCCTGATGTTTCTGCCTGCTTGGATTTGAAATTCCGAGGACAAAATTTTTCTAAGAAGAGTAGAGATGTCACTCCCCGTTCCCGGGATACATATTTTTAATACGTGTACTTCTTGACTGTATTTATTTAGTATTTATCATGCATTTATTCTGTATGTAATTCTTTTAATTACATGCTAATTATTTTTCTGTATTTTATTTTCTGCTTTTGCTTAGCTTTTGGTTTATTTTGGTTCATGTTGAACCAACTTGGTTTGGCTTGGTTCATCATGACAAGGAGTGGATGGCCAAGATTGTATGGGGAAGGAATGGGTGCTGGAGATCAAACTTGACTTGATATTTATACACCTTTTCTTTTCTCTCTCCTCACAACTCTCATTTCATTTCCTCCACCAAAACCCTAACCCAATTTGGAGAGGCAAGTACATCTTGCACACCATGAGGGATTTTATGCATCCCCATTTATTTTTAGTCCATGTTGTTCATCTCATCTTTCTCTACAAGTTTAGGTCTTGAAGTTTTTGATTTCCGTGGATGGTTGTGTGTAGATCTAGGTTTTAAGTTTCAGATTTTATGGGTTTTCGTGGTTTCGATCTATCAAACTTTATTGTTTTAAAAAACAAGTTGTTCCATGTTGTAGAGAATTCAATTCTAGTCAGTTTTGACCATTATTTCGCCCAATTCCGAGTCCAATAGCCCTAGTTATGGCCATTAGAAGTTTTCGAAACTCCATGGCCGAAGCTTGCTGGTGCAGAAGCATCCATACTATGCATCCACATAATTGTGTGGCCATGTGCCCACATAATTGAGTGGCCATGCGCCTAAAGGCACTATGAGCCCAAAGGCATTCTATGCGCCCAAAGGCAACGTATGCGTCCAAAGGCACTATAACCCAAAGGCATTCTACGCGCCCAAAAGGACTGTGTGCCCAAAGAGAATTAGTGCATTCTCTACCTGTGTGTGCATAACAGTCGTTTCAGTCCGCGTATTTCGCTGAATTTGTGCCATCTGTCTTATCCCGCGCGATTCCCCGAATTCGAGTGTTTCGTCTTATCTCGCACGTTTTGCCGAATTCGAGCGTTTTGCCTTATTTCGTACCAATCGTCGAGATTGTGCTTTTTTGTCTTATCTCGCACTATCCGTCTAGATTGGGCGCTTTGTCCTATCTCGTACATTTCGCTGGATTGCGCCTCTTGATGCATGTTAGTGTTTTAATACAAATTGTTGTGTGGAGTGTGCCCCGTGTCTTGATTGGCTTATGGGCATCCCGTATCACTAGTACTTAACCCTGAGAGTTATAGACTCGACTATACTAAATACTAGTTTAACTTTTATGCCTTGTCACGAATTGATATTGATTGTTACCTTGACTAAATGATTGATCATGTGTTCCTAGTTGGAACTAAAAGACTGGCTAGTCGTCTTATTGAATTGAATGAGACACGTTCATATATGAACCATGAACCATTGCGATCGACTAGCCTATCCCGAATATTGGCTTATGGACACGTGCTGACTTCAACTTCTTTCTACAAAAGTAGCATGTGCACCTTACAGTCAAGACATGATTATCCCGTGGCTAGATTTGATTGTTGTATTACACTATGTAAGACCTACAACCTAACCATACGGGCATCGTTGTAGAGTTATGCATATCGTACTCTGTACGGAAGTACTCATTCAGAATGATCATGATCCACGGCATAAAATTTCAATTAACTTAGGGACTATTAAGTTAAATAAAATAACTATTGCATGGAGAGAATGGATTTTCGAGTTCTTATATGGCAGCCATCTTGGGACAATTAGTGTCCCGACATGCCGGTTGTGGGCAGTCCCTTATCTGATGTGCACCTGATCCGCAGAACAAATAGAGCCCGAGCCTCTTGCGGCACTCGTCGAAGTGGTGTCCTGGCCGGTAACAGAAAGCCCAAGTAGCTGCCTGCTGCTGTCTCTGTGGCTGATGTACAGGAACTCTGGCTGGACGGTGATGTTGCAGTGGCCTCGCCTGAATCTGAGTCTGAATCCTCTTCGCCGGTGTTTGGAAGCTGCTACTGCCGATGTCCCGGTCCCTCTTCAGCTTCGGATCCGCCTCTTTCTCCACAGCCTGAGCAATCTTTAGGATGCTCGCATACGTCGTCGCCTGGCTGATCGCTACTGCATGTCGCAGCTCTCTGGTGAGGCCCTTCTTGAACCTCCCAGCCCTATCCTCCGGTGCTCTGACTAGGTTCTCCGCGAACCTGCTGAGTCGAGTGAACTCTGATGTGTACTCCGCCACTGTCATGGTCCCCTGCTGCAACTCCTCGAACTGCATCCGAAGCTCATCCCACTCCACATCGGGGAAAAACTTCTCCTTGAACAGAGTTTTAAAATCTGCCCAAGGAACCCCGGGCTCAGCTAACTGGGGCTCCTCCCGGTACCAAGCTCTGGCAAGGTCAAATAGTCGCGTGCTTGTAACTTCCACCTTCAAGTCATCCAGGATCCGTGCCATCTTCAGTGTCCGCTCCGCATTCTCCAGCCACTCATCCGCATAAACAATCCCCTTGTGACCCCAGAAATCCATCGGACAGAGGTTCTGGTAGTCTCTGGCAGTCTCCGGTCTCGGTGCTGCTGGTGCTGGAGGTGCTACCGGCTCTCGGGTCCTGAGTGCATCCACTACTGTCACCCGAAACTGTGCGGCCTGGTGGTTCTGAGCCTCCATGAATTGCTGGAACATGGCCATCACCTGAGCGCCGTCGAAAGTCATCGTCGGGGGTAGCAGAGGAAAGATATGAGGCGATGGCGGAAGCTGCTCTAACGGAACGTCTGGTGCAGACTATCCCGAGCTGCCTGCAACTCCAGGCTGATTAGCGGTCTTCCTCGTAGTGACCATCCTGCAACAAAAGAAAACTTCGTGATTGATAAAAACCTAACCTACAAGTAAATGTAAATGTTTATATAATATCCATATATACCCGATGTACCCGATTTCCTATGCTGTGATCAAGTTTCCTAGTTTAATCAAGTCCCCAAAAGTACTCTAATACCTAGGTACTATTAGGATAGACCTGCATGGGCTACCCCTAAAAACATATCACGACCCACTCCCGAATAATCGAACACGAGTCGGACACGCCCAGCCTTCGTCGTTAGACACAACGAAGTAAGCTGTACCAATCTAGAGAAAATCTAACCAGATAAACATGAACAAGTACAAATCACAGCATCTATAAACGAATCCCAGAATCCAGATACATGTCTAAGAGTTATTATATTTCCAGTAAATAAAAAGTAAAGTCTGATAGTCTCAAATACAAAGAAAGGGTAAAGTGCTAGGCTTCCTCAGCCTCTATGTCCAGAGCAACTCTAGCTGGCTCTACTGCATCTACAGGCTCTCGGCCATAATATGTGTCACACAAAGCCTCCATCTCACTTGCAATATATCCTAGTCAGGAGCGGAGCAAAGTACAGTTCTAGGTAATAAACAAGAACATCATGATATGGAAAATAAGTACAGGAGAACATAAATATGAAATACAGGAAATGAACATAAAAGTACAGGAATGTGAGTACAGGAATAAAGTACAGGAATGTAACTATGAACCTGAAGTAGAAGACATGACATGTGCACCATATTTGAAATACAACTAGCCTATGTGACCGGCTGGGGTGAGTACAAGAATATGTACAGGTGTACATAAATATCAGTACGGCTTAGGACCCGCGTGAACGATGCGAGGCCTAAGCTATCTACATGAATATGGTAACCGGAGTTTGGTCACATAGCTAGTGTATTTTCCCACCCGACACAAGTAAGTACAAGAACAGGAAATATAGGGGTACAAGATATCGTGCCATGACGTGTCACAAGAAAATTACAAGATAAGTAAATGCACAAGACCATAGAAAAGTACTTGCCTTCCTCCGGGAAGGTACAGGTAATCAGTGGAGCTGGATGTCCTCCTGGTTTGTTTAGTACAAGTTGGTTAATATCTAAATAAGTTCTAATTTATTTATCGTGTAATTGCTAACTATGACCAACTATAACTTATTTATAATAAATTAATTGGTTAAGTTCATTCATTTCTATCTAACAATTTACATGCAACTACCCAAATAATAATCAATGTTCTAGCCAAGAATTGAATTAGATAAAGAGTAACTACAGATACTATCACTCCTTACCCTTTTCTAACCTAGTACAAGTTAGTATTTAAAGTGATATATCAAGCAACCTACTATCTACTGGTCTTAACTCTCCTTGTTCAATCATACAACCACATCTCTCTAAATAAAGGCAACACAGGACTCAAGATCTCAGGGTAAACAAAAGAAATTACACAAGTACATCTAAAAGGTGACAGGTATTGATTTATTTACTGGTATCAGACATTAAAACCACTAAGCATGCAAACCTGACCTATAATTCTAATTAGCCCCTGACATGCTCCCCTAGCCAGGCATATATATATAATATTCAGGTTTATTCATTGCATTCATTGCAAATTATAATCATAATCTGAACAGGACTTCATCTAATGGCTTTAACATGTCTGCATTCAGTCTGTCCTAAATGGAAACAGTCCTATATACTTCATTTGTAGGCCGGTTACTCGAACCACTCTATCAACCCAGGTGCTCAACAACCTATTGCCCTCGACTGTTTACACAGGTAAATCAGTCCTGCACCATCAGTCACCATTAAACTTACTAAGACACTGATATAGGAATCTCAGGTTTAACTAATTGAATCAAAACATTGATATAGGAATCTCAGGTTCAACTAATTGAATCAAAACATTGATATAAGAATCTCAGTTCATCAAACTTACTAAGATACTGATATATGCATCTCAGGATCATCAAGCTTACTAAGACTGTGCTATATGCATCTCAGGATCAACAAATTTACTAAGACAGTGCTATATGAATCTCAGGTTCAGCAAATTTACTAAGACAGTGCTATATGAATCCCAGGTTCAGCAAATTTACTAAGACAGTGCTAAGGTTCCCTTGAAGGAACCTACAGTTAAACATAAGAGTTTCACTATCCTAAATCAAGCCTAACATAAACACATTTCTTACTATTCTTCCTCATCCCACTGACCAGTACCCTGCTACCATGATCAGCCTCCTACTATCCTGATCAGTCTCCTGCTATCCTGATCAGTCCCCCTCTTGCACAGTTTAGTTACACATCCAAATCAGCTATCAGTGACTGAACCACTTCCTGATATTCGACTCACTCTAAGTCTAACTCCTGTGAAGCAGAATCAACACAACTATTGCAGTTCTGCAAATAGGCAGACCCATAAATACCCACAATACCACCAAGCATGCTCAGGTTGATTATAACAGGCAAAATATTTTGAATGACCTCAGGGTTTAACAGCAGTACCCTGAATGTCTAATAGGTACTCAACTGGTTTCCTATAGTTCTTAGAATTTAAGAACAGTATCAAGTTCTTCCTGAATTTCAGAAGGAACCAGCTCTTATAAACAACCCAGGTAAGGTTCCTCCTCTGTTTTCTAATTAGTCAAATAGATTAAAGCTAAACACTTGTTGAAGGAAGGAGTAGCCACATATAACAGGTAAGATATATCATGACTGATATAAGGAATTGACATGGAATGATTTATTTAGAAACTCACTGATCTCCTTAACTAGAGCTCACTGAATATATAAAGTTCTATATAACTCTATTCCGATCAGAACACTAGTCCAATACAGAAAATAAAAGAAAAACCCAACATGAATCAATTTGATCATCCCAATTTGAAAAGACTAACTAATATCTTTAAACCAAAAAGAAATTCTTGCAATAGTACTAATTCTAATTGATACTCTCTTTAAAATAATCATAAATTGAAATTGATAACACAAATCCCAGATATACTGCTAACTCGGATTTCAACTCTATATCAAAAATTGCTCTGTATCAACAGTCATGCACCAAAGACTTCTCATAGGAAAATAGGTTTTTACCTGTGGTTCAAGCTGACTGTTCGATTGATATGAGCAGTCCATTCTCAATATCTCAATATGCTATTCCCCAGATAGAAATCTAACCAAGAGATTTAGAAATGGAATACATTAGACTAGTGATTTCAAGGGCTTGGAAATTAAGAGCCGATCCATGATCTGAGGAAAAATAAAAATTACTTACCAATCAATCAAATCGAGAAATTAAAATTGATTCGTAGAGTCGATCTCCAATTGAAATTCTTCTTGATGACCCTCAGTCTCAACATACAATATGGAGATCAGATTTAACAAATATGAATTTCAAAATCAGGACTACTCGATCAGAAACAACTCTCACCTTCACTAAATGTTCAAAGCGGCCAATTATCAAACAGATTGAAAGATCAAGAAATTTGAGAAGAATTCTACCGCTCTTGATCTACAATCCATACAGACCAGTTCACAAACGAGAAGGGAAGACAAGATTGATTGAAATCGAAGGTGCAATACTCACCAGATCCTAGATTGATGTGGTGATGATTCGCCAAGGAGAGTCGATCCGCTCGTGCAGCTGTTAGACGGAATTTTGTCGACGCCGTGGTCGAATTTCTAGACTGAGCTGCTCTTCATCAGGTTGCTGCAGTCCGCCATGGCCGATCTCGAATCAGAGATGGTGTAGAAGAAGAACAAGGTTGTAAGGAATGGAAAATAATTGATGGTGAAAAGGAAAGAGGAAGGAGTAGGCGTGTTTATATAGGCTGGAGTAGCGTGAGAACTAGGCTATCATTCGACAGGAAAACAACTGTTCTCTCCCTGACAGTTCAGTTAGAGAAGGAGGAAGAGACAGTTAGGAAATTTGAATTTTTGTTATGAAAACCCTCTTCTCCTTAAATGAATATGTAAACTCAATGTTTTAAAAGGATCAATGGTGGGCTGGGCTGAGAGGCCCAAACAATAGTTAATTTAAAACATAAATACAACTTAAAGGTTTAGTTATTCAATTATAAAATATTTCATTGAAATTAATTAACTAAAAACATTTATAGAAATAATTTAAAATCTGGGAAGTAGGCTTACAAATCTTCCCCCCTAAAAAATTTCGTCCTCGAAATTCAAAGGACAACCAATAAAACTCAAAACAAATCAACACAAATATTCAAATACAGGCCATTTATTGAATTAGGGAAATTCCAAAAACAGAGTACAATCAAATCAATCAAACAAATTGGGATAGCGCTTCCGCATCTCATTCTCGCGCTCCCATGTGGACTCTCCCGGAGAGTGGTATTTTTACATGACACGGACAAGTGGAATAGTCTGATTTCGCAGTTGCTTCTCCCTCATGTCAAGGATCTCTACTGGCTGCTCATCGTATGTCAAGCTCGGACCCACCTCTAACTTTGAGTAGTCCACTACGTGGCTCGGATCTGAAATATATCGTCGAAGCTGGGACACGTGGAAAATGTCGTGCACTCCATCCAAGCTGGCAGGAAGTGCAAGTCGATACGCTACCTCACCAATCTGCACCGTCATATCGAAGGGTCCAATGTACCTCGGACTGAGCTTCCCGTCTCTGCCAAAACAAATGGTGCCTCTGGTCGAAGAGATCTTCAGGAACACTTTATCTCTAACTGCGAACTCCAGTGGCCGTCTGCTGCTGTCCGCCCAGTGCTTCTGTCGATCCTGTGTCACTCTGAGATGCACTCTGATCAGTCTGATCTTCTCAGCTGAATCTACCACCATCTCTGGCCCAAGCAAAGCCCTCTCGCCAACGTCATACCAAGATAAAGGTGTACGACATCTCCGCCCATACAGTACCTCGAACGGGGTCATCTCGATGCTAGCCTGATAACTATTGTTATAGAAAAACTCTACGAGATGTAAGTAATCCTCCTACGAATCACCGAAGTCGAGTGCGCAAACTCGCAACATATCCTCCAGTGTCTGAATGGTCCTCTCGGACTACCCGTCCGTTTGTGGATGATAGGCGGTGCTGAACTTTAACTGTGAACCCAAGCTCAGCTGTAGACTCCTCCAGAAGTGTGATGTGAAATAGTTGTCCCTGTCTGAAATGATGCTCACTGGCACTCCATGAATTCGCACGATCTGTCGCATGTAGAGGTCTGCAAGCTTCTCGATCGACAGCCTGACCTTGAACGGAATAAAGTGAGCGAATTTCGTCAATCTGTCCACGATAACCCAAATAGCATCCTTGCCACCGGGCATACGTGGTAAACCAGAGACGAAGTCCATGGTGATATGTTCCCACTTCCATTCCGGAATAGGTAAAGGATGGAGTAATCATGCTGGTCTCTGGCGCTCCGCCTTGACTTGCTGGCACACAAGGCATCTGGAGACGAATCTGACAACCTCTCATTTCATTCTATACCACCAAACATACTCCCGCAGATCCTTATACATCTTGGTAGATCCAGGATGAATAGAATACTGTGACTGATGGGCCTCCTGCATAACCTCCTCTCTCAAATCCTTGGGCACACACAACTGGTTTTCGTACCTCATGGATCCATCCTCTGCAATAGTGAAGTCATCAAGCAATCCTGCCTCTGCATGGCCTCTGAGACATCGGAGTCCCTTATCTAGAAATTGGGCCTCCTTAATCTTCTCTATCAGTTCCGACTGTATCTGCATGTGCATCAGCTGTCCTCCAACTCCCGGAAGAACAATCTCGATCCCCAGACTCTCAAGATCCTATAGAAGATGCCGGTCTATAGTGAGAAATATAGCAACAGGATATCGACTGAGAGCATCTGCTACCACATTCGCCTTCCCAGGATGGTACTGCAGATTGATGTCGAAATCCTTCATGAGTTCCAGCCACCTTCGCTGCCTCATATTCAGTTCCTTCTGATTAAAAACAAACTTCAGGCTTTTGTGATCCGTGAAGATGTCCACTCTCTCTCCATACAAATAGTGCTTCCACAGTTTTAAGGCAAAAATGACTGCTGCAAGCTCCAAATCATGTATAGGATAATTTTTCTCATGTGGCCTCAACTTTCTAGAAGCATAAGCAATGACCTTCTTGTTCTGCTCAAGCACACATCCTAAGCCTTTCCCTGATGCATCACTGTAGATGACGAATCCTCTCGATCCTGATGGCAAAGTTAGAATTGGCGCTGTAGTGAGTCTTCTCTTTAATTCTTCAAATGCTGACTGGCAGGCGTCGCTCCAAATGAACTCTTCGTCCTTCCACGTAAGCTTGGTCATTGGCTCTACTATCTTGGAAAAATCTTTCACGAACTTCCGGTAGTAACTTGCTAGTCCCAGGAAACTACGAATCTCTGCTACTGACTTGGGAGGTGCCCATGCTTCCACCGCTTCATTTTTCTTGGGATATACAGAAATCCCCTCTCCAGTCACCTCATGCCCCAAAAACTCCACTCTATCGAAGAAAACTCGTACTTCGAGAGTTTCCCGTACAGCTTCTCCTTCCGTAAAATCTCCAAAATAATCCGTAGGTGCTCCACATGCTCCTCCTCGGTCTTCAAATATATCATAATGTCGTCAATGAAGACTACGACAAACCTGTCCCAATACTTGTGAAAAACTTTATTCATCAAGTTCATAAACACCGGTGGGGCATTGGTGAGTCCGAATGGCATAACCAAGAATTCATACTGGCCGTAACGGATATTGAAATCTGTCTTCGAAATATCCTACTCCCGAACCTTCATCTGATGATACCCTGATCGAAGGTCATTCTTTGAAAAGACCTTCGCCCCACTCAGCTGATCAAACAGCTCATCAATCTGTGGCAAAGGGTATTTATTCTTGATGGTGATGTTATTGAGTGTAGGTAATCGATACACATCCTCACAGTCCCATCCTTCTTGGGCACGAAGAGTACCGGTGCTCCCCAGGGTGAAGCACTGGACCGAATAAACCCTTGTCCTCTAACTCATCAATCTGGGCCTTCAACTCTGCAGCTTCCTTCGGGTTGATCTTATAGCAATGCTGGGACTTCGATGCTGATCCGGGCACTAGGTCGATGCTGAACTCCATATCTCGATCCGGTGGCAATCCTGGCAATTTTTCAGAAAAGACGTCGAAAAACTCTGCAATCAGTGGGTGTAGCAACTCCTGATCTCCTGCAACTACTCCGAAGTAGACTCCCTCTGACCTCTCTGTAATCCGTCTGTTGATCTCGAAAGGTGGAACTCCAGGTGGACTGAAAATCACCTTCCTTTCATGGCAATCTATTACAACAAACTGTTCGCTCACCAGTCGATGCCGAGGATTACATCAAATTCGGGCAATGGCATCACTAGAAGTCGAGCCCTAAGCTCTCTCCCAGCTATAGTGATAGGGCAATCCAGCATCTCATAAACTGGAACTACCCCTCCTCCTGTCATAATTCGACAGTTCCTCCTAGTGGGCTTAGGTGTGAAGCTGTGTCTATGCAGAAACTCATATGATATAAAGCTATGGGTGGCTCCAGAATCAAATAATACAATAACAGAAAATGAATGTAAAAGGATAGAACCTGTGATCACATCTGGAACTGCCTCATCCTCCTCAACTGCGACCATGACGTAAGCACGTCCCTGCTGTGGTGGTCCGCTCTGCTGCTGGAACTGTGCAAAATGATGCTGCTGAGTAGGTAAAGCCTGAACCCTCTGTGTTGCAGCTGGTAGTGCTTTGGGTGGTACAGGTGGTGGTCCTACAGCTCCTCGAGGTCCTCTTGTCAGTCGAGCTACAACCTGTGGGCAGTCCCTCAACTGATGTGCACCTGATCCGCAGAACAAATAGAGCCCGAGCCTCTTGTGGCACTCGTCGAAGCGGTGTCCTGGCCGGTAACAGAAAGTACAAGTAGCTGCCTGCTGCTGTCTCTGTGGCTGATGTGCAGGAACTCTGGCTGGACGGTGATGCTGCTGTGGCCTCGCCTGAATCTGAGTCTGAATCCTCTTCGCCGGTGTCTTGAAGCTGCTACCGTCGATGTCCCGATCCCTCTTCAGCTTCGGATCCGCCTCTTTCTCCACAGCCTGAGCAATCTTGAGGATGCTCGCATACGTCGTCGCCTGGCTGATCGCCACTGCATGCTGCAGCTCTCTGGTATGGCCCTTCTTGAACCTCTAAGCCCTATCCTCCGGTGCTCTGACTAGGTTCTCCGCGAACCTGCTGAGTCGAGTGAACTCTGATGTGTACTCCGCCACTGTCATGGTCCCCTGCTGCAATGCCTCGAACTGCATCCGAAGCTCATCCCGCTCCACATCGAGAAAAAACTTCTCCTTGAACAGAGTTTTGAAATCTGCCTAAGGAACCCGGGGCTCAGCTAACTGGGGCTCCTCCCGGTACCAAGCTCTGGCAAGGTCAAAGAGTTGCATGCTTGCAACTTCCACCTTCAAGTCATCCGGGATCCGCACCATCTTCAGTGTCCGCTCAGCATTCTCCAGCCACTCATCCGCATAAACAATCCCCTCGTGACCCCAGAAATCTATCGGACAGAGGTTCTGGTAGTCTCTGGCAGTCCCCGGTTGTCACGACCCGCACCCTAGAGTAAGGGCACGAGAAGTGGGTACGTCCAGCCTACGACGCAGTGTCGGCAGTAGAACGCTGTCCTAGGTCAATCATCTAACAATATATAACGTACTTGTACAGTTTATACTCTCCGAATGGAGGTGACAAACAGAATACAATCTCAATCACATCTAGGTAGAAGAATAAAAGATAGATAGATAGACAGATGGTAACTCAAAGAGACAGTAGAATAGATGAAATAAGTCTAAGTGTCTAGGATACATAACATCCAGAATGTCAACTCATAATACAATAAGTCTAAAGTCTATATATCTCAACATCTCAAAATACAACTCAAAATGTGAGACAAAATAATAATATAAAAATGACTGTCTAGCTAAACTAGCCTAGACTACTGGAGCAACATCCTCAGCTGCAGGTGGATCCTGCTGAGGGCCCACAACATAAGTATCATCTAGTCCTGCTCCATAATAGGTAGACACCAGGACCTCATCCTCATCCTCTGTAATATTTTTAACAGGTCCAGTCAGGACAGGAACGAGCACAATACATCTCACGCAGTGCATAGTATGATAGGAAATATAAAGCATGCAATAGAGTAAAATACTGGAAACGCTAAAGGAAGATACATGTAGCAAAAGAGATAACTGTAATAAAATATCTACTATAATAGAGAACTAGCAGTGACTAGTGAGTCAGAGTAAAATATAGACATGTGAATGGCATAGGAGATTCATGACTACAGCTAAGAGTGATTCATGACTACAGCTACTGGGGTAATATCCACATGACTATTTCCACTCCCCCATCCCCAATCAATACACAAGGATCCGTTCAAGTTATGTTAAGATTCGTGATAAGCCCATAAATGGGTGATTCATGAGAGGCTCTGTGAACATGAGAGTACATGAGTCACAAGCGATTCGTGAATCTATGGAAGCATAGAGATACATGATGATTCATGAAACGCACAAACATGCTGTATCTGATGCTCCCGAGGGGGATAACATATCATGAAAAGATCCATATAGTACCAATCCGTGATAATAATCGTGTCAGCATCAAGTAAAGTAATCTAGAGCAAGAATATAAATCCTGGCAAGTATGAAACGGTCAGAGAATGTACTCGCCTGATAACTGAATGTCTGAAGAGGATATACTGCCTGAGGAGAGATGTATGGCTCCTAATCAGAGTAATACAAGTCACAATGTATCCACAATGGTAAAAATAAAGTATACAATGCATACTACATGATTCTAGGTCAATCTGGTCAAAAGTCAACTCTTGGTCAACTCAACAGTCAAACTAGGTCACAGGAAGTCATACTAGGTCACAGGAAATCAAACTAAGTCAATAAAGTCAAACAAGGTCAAACAAGTCAAGGTTAGTCAAATCTAGGTTAAAGTCAACCCTTGGTCAACATTCTAGTCAAACTAGTCAAGTTATCTAGGGTTTTGGTCAACAATGGTCAGACTAGTCAAATACTAGTCAACATGATCAATCTAGGTCAAGTCTAGGTCAAACTTAGACTAACTAAGGTTTTGGTCAAACAAAGACTAGTCAACAAGGTAATTAGGTCAGTGGTCAATTATCTAAGTCAATACTCCATAAGACTAACTCAAACCATGACATAACCTCTAAGTATTCCACTTAACCCCATACATATCTTAATCTACATAGGACTATCCTCATAATCCATATGGTTAACCTAATCATCTAGTTAGGGTTTAGTCAAACTTTAGTCAACTAGTCCCTCTATGTTCATCCAAGCCATTTCTAGGTCAATATTGACCTATAGTTGACTTTGGTCAACAATGGTCAACAAGGGTCAATTTGCTAGTTAAACTAGGTCTACTAGACCTATTGGTCAAGTCTAAACCTACTAACCATAGGCCATAGGCCATAGGCCCATGTATCTAGGATACCTTATATAGGTATCTATATCGATATAAAATATGAACCTACCCATACATACATATATATATATATATATATATATATATATATATATATATATATATATATATATATATATATATATATATATATATATATATCAACTATACCTAACCATATCAATACATATATATATATAATACCCAAATATATATAGTACCCACATATATACATAATATATATACATATATAGATAGCTAACATATATACATATATACATTTATATATATATATATATATATATATATATATATATATATATATATATATATATATATATATATATATATGTTATATTATATATAGTTATATATTGGTATATATATATTGGTATATATATATATATATAAACCCATATATACCCTCAACTATATATACCAATATATAACTATATATAATATAACATATATATATATATATATATATATATATATATATATATATATATATATAAATATATATATATATATATATATATATATATATATATATATATATATATATATATATATACATAACATATATATAGAGAGAGAGGGATGTGAACTGGACAAGAGGGGGGGTGTTCCAGATTTCTGGAAACAGAAATCAGTCCCCCACACACACACACAATACACACACACACACCTATATATATACATATATGTATATACACATATACACACATGTATACACCCTCAAATCTCACATACACACACATATATACATATACATATGTATACAACACTGAAATATACAAATACATGTATAAAACATAACAAAAATCAAATCGAAATTCATTTCTGAAAACTGGAAAAATATCCCAAACTCTGGAAAATGGACTGTGTACTCGAAAAAGGGTAAACCCGATTTCGTGTCCAAAACCTAACTAAGGTGTCCAACCAACGGTTGGTAAGTGTTGCCCCAAGTGTCCTCTAGTGTCTAGGGGGCCTGACACGATACCATGACACAAATTGACGTGTCCACGACTCACAAACCCGAAACGGGTAAACACTGATACACACACACAATACAGTATCGTGCACGCGTGCAATTCATCCTAGGACACGACACACACACTCGCGTGTCTCGTGCTCGTGCACGAATGTTCACCTAGGGGTAGGGTACGTGTCCAACACCCTGCACCGTGTCTACGTTGCTCCAGGACACGATACGAAGTCCGTATCAGTCGTAAAAAACACGACTGATACGCGTGTTCAGACCGCGTCGTGCACGCGGTCAAGTGTCTCGTGTTCACGACACAGGACACGACACACCACGTGATCGTGTCCATGTGTTCGCCACATGATGGGCTACACACTCGTGTCACCACGAGGTGCCCAAGTGTCGTGTCCACGCGATACGACACGCGCGAAGTTGGCCCCAGTGCGCGTGTGTGCTGACAGTGCACGACCAGTGCACGTGTCCGTGCGTTCTCGATATGACACAAACATGTCTCAAACTCGAGGGGGGGCATGTCAGAGGTTGCCCCCTCCTCTGTGTCAATTTTCACGTGTCCACGTGTCCTACAGTGTCCGCACTAGGTGTCGAGTAGCAGGGGAGGCTGTATGCCTCAGTGCGGTGTCCTGGCAGTGGGTTCGTGTCGATTTTCGACACGAAAATGACACTGTGTCGTGTTCAGTCAAGTAGGTATAAATTATACTAGTCTAGGGCTATAAGAAAAAGTAATTAGTTCTACATTATAACAAAGTTTAATCCTTTGTGGCATTTTATCAAACAAGGGTTAATAGTCTAGGATACGTGTCCGATACGGATACCAAACCAACCCTAAATTTCACCAAACTTGACCCACAGTTAGGGTGGACCTATATGCATGCATTTATGAAGAAAAAACAGAGTATTAACTAGGTTTGAGGGCATTTACCTATTTGTGCAATTCCAATAGAAAATCAATAAAGAGGGGGTGTGTTTCCTTCCACTTGGTGATGCCCAAAGCTCATAAATTCTGGATTGCTAGCCTCCCTTAGCACCCTTGATGTTGTAGGGTCCCAATGCAAAAGACTAGAGGTGATTTGGATAAAAAAATGATCAAGTTGTGGAGGTTTGAAGAAAATGGAATTTTGTAGGATTAAAATTCATGTAAAAATGATCATGAATGAATACAATGGGTTATATAGGAAGGTGTAGGGCTAGGGGGTACCCCATGGCCGGCCATGGCAAGGGGGGTGTCCTAGGCTTTCCTTCAAGGTGAAGGCAAAGACTTTCATGCCAAAGGGTTGATATTTTGAGTGATTCAAGCAAAATATCACATGTATAAATATCTAGATATTTATCCTACTTTAATCAAAGACTAATATCTATCCTCAAGCCTCTAGATTAGTAGCTAACCTCTAGATTAGTGCTAAACTAGGTTAGGGACTAACATGACACTAATCAATAATTAAATAATAATAAAAACACATAAATCCAATAATTCCAAATAAATCCTAGAAAATTACCAAAATACCCTTTAGGCTAAAAAGCCCTAACTTGATATTCTAAACCTATGGCTAGACTCACATGATCATGGTTAGTCTCTAGGTTATGAAATCTCCAGGGTTTACACTAGGGTTATACTAGTAAAGTCACAAAGTCATAAGTCGTGACTTAGAGAATAGTTTTAAATAACTAAAAATCACCAAAAATTATATCATGACTAAAATACCATTAATAAATAATAAAAATAATAAATTTTCAAAAATACCCTAATTTCAGAAAACTGGATGTTACAAGTCTACCCTCCTTAAAATAATTTCGTCCTCGAAATTTAGATGGTCGTACTCCTCCTAGGTCAAACCTCCAACAATCAGGGTCGAAGCTACTACCTAGCAACATGCAAGGTCAACAAGAAAAATATGGGTAGTAGACCTATACTGGGTCATGTCCAAAAATTGGCTGGCCGTTTTAGGTCATAAGGTGTCCTTAATTCAAATCGAAACCATAAGTAACTCCATGGGGTAAATCAGGATGGAGCCTCGGATCAGGAAAATCGTACTAAGCAATGAAGCACACGAGGGTATGCCTGAGTAGGACACTAAGGTCATGGGTATAGAGTATCATGTCTAGGTCATGTATGTGAAGTCAGTTTTAAGAAAACAACTAGTCTTGTGCTCCTAATTTAAAAGTCACGGTAATGTGCCTACGATGATCATAATTTAGAGTGGGAAAGGTCTATGTTACCTAAATTGAACCAGAAATTATGATGCAATAGTGGTACCAGGGGGATAGGTTAAATGGGACAGTCTGTGGTCTCATCTAGGTGCACTTGTCATTCTAGATCAAGACTGTCCTATGGTATCAAAACGTACAAGCAATCTAGGGTGTCCTAATTGGGAAGGTAAGGGAACAACAATCATCAAGGCTATAGGACCGTCTACCATCCTATATGAAAATTTGTCATTTAACAAGTAAGTGAGAAATCATTAAAAGTTACTATTCCATAAAGTGGTAAAAGAAAATTGAAAATTTAGGCACAAACAATCACAAATAGATTTTAGTCTTGACACGATCTAAGTTGATCAATTTCAGGATAAATCGAGATTTGGGCAAGATGGAAAATCAATGAAATCAAGTATGAGCACGAACATCCAATGATGAAGATCCAGATCATGAATATCGGTACGGCTTAGGACCCGCGTGCACGATACGAGGCCTAAGCTATCTACATGAATATGGTAATCGGGGTTTGGTCACATAGCTAGTGTATTTCCCCACCCGACACAAGTAAGTACAAGAACATAAAATACAGGGGTACAAGATATCGTGCCATGACGTGTCAAAAGAAAAGTACAAGATATGTAAATGTACAAGACTATAGAAAAGTACTTGCCTTGCTCCGGGAAGGTACAGGTAATCAGTGGAGCTGGATGTCCTCCTGGTTTATTAAGTACAAGTTGGTTAATATCTAAATAAGTTCTAATTTATTTATCTTGTAATTGCTAACTATGACCAACTATAACTTATTTATAATAAATTAATTGGTTAAGTTCATTCATTTCTATCTAACAATTTACATGCAACTACCCAAATCATAATCAATATTCTAGCCAAGAATTGAATTAGATAAAGAGTAACTACAGATACTATCACTCCTTACCCTTTTCTAACCTAGTACAAGTTAGTATTTAAAGTGATATATCAAGCAACCTATTATCTAATGGTCTTAACTCTCATTGTTCAATCATACAACCACATCTCTCTAAATAAAGGCAACACAGGACTCAAGATCTCAGGGTAAACAAAAGAAATTACACAAGTACATCTAATAGGTGACAGGTATTGATTTATTTATTGGTATCAGACATTAAAACCACTAAGCATGCAAACCTGACCTATAATTCCAACTAGCCCCTGACATGCTCCCCTAGCCAGGCATATCTATATATAATATTCTGGTTTATTTAATGCATTCATTGCAAATTATAATCATAATCTGAACTGGACTTCATTTAATGGCTTTAACATGGCTGCATTCAGTCTGTCCTAAATGGAAACAGTCCTATATACTTCATTTGTAGGCCTGTTACTCGAACCACTCTATCAACCCAGGTGCTCAACAACCTATTGCTCTCGACTGTTTACACAGGTAAATCAGTCCTGCACCATCAGTCACCAATAAACTTACTAAGACACTGATATAGGAATCGCAGGTTTAACTAATTGAATCAAAACATTAATATAGGAATCTCAGGTTCAACTAATTGAATCAAAACATTGATATAGGAATCTCAGTTCATCAAACTTACTAAGATACTGATATATGCATCTCAGGATCATCAAGCTTACTAAGACAGTGCTATATGCATCTCAGGATCATCAAATTTACTAAGACAGTGCTATATGAATCTCAGGTTCAACAAATTTACTAAGACAGTGCTATATGAATCTCAGGTTCAGCAAATTTACTAAGACAGTGCTAAGGTTCCCTTGAAGGAACATGCAGTTAAACATAAGAGTTTCACTATCCTAAATCAAGCCTAACATAAACACATTTCTTACTATTCTTCCTCATCCCACTGACCAGTCCCCTGCTACCATGATCAGTCTCCTACTATCCTGATCAGTCTCCTGCTATCCTGATCAGTCCCCCTCTTCCACAGTTTAGTTACACATCCAAATCAGCTATCAGTGACTGAACCACTTCCTGATATTCGACTCACTCTAAGTCTAACTCCTGTGAAGCAGAATCAACACAACTGTTGCAGTTATGCAAATAGGCAGACCCATAAATACCCACAATACCACCAAGCATGCTCAGGTTGATTATAACAGGAAAAATATTTTGAATGACCTCAGGGTTTAACAGCAGTACCCTGAATATCTAATAGGGACTCAACTGGTTTCCTATAGTTCTTAGAATTTAAGAATAGTATCAAGTTCTTCCTGAATTTCAGAAGGAACCAGCTCTTATAAACAACCCAGGTAAGGTTCCTCCTCTGTTTTCTAATTATTCAAATAGATTAAAGCTAAACACTTGTTGAAGGAAGGAGTAGCCACATATACCAGGTAAGACATATCATGACTGATATAAGGAATTGACATAGAATGATTTATTTAGAAACTCACTGATCTCCTTAAGTAGAGCTCACTGAATATATAAAGTTCCATATAACTCTATTCTGATCAGAACACTAGTCCAACACAGGAAACAAAAGAAAAACCCAACATGAATCAATTTGATCATCCCAATTTGAAAAGACTAACTAATATCTTTGAACCAAAAATAAATTCTTGCAATAGTACTAATTCTAATTGATACTCTCTCTTAAACAATCATAAATTGAAATTGATAACACAAATCCCAGATATACTGCTAACTCGGATTTCAACTCTATATCAAAAATTGCTCTGTATCAACAGTCATGCACCAAAGACTTCTCATAGGAAAATAGGTTTTTACCTGTGGTTCAAGCTGACTGTTCGATTGATATGAGCAGTCCACTCTCACTATCTCAATATGCTATTCCCCAGATGGAAATCTAACCAAGAGATTTAGAAATAGAATACATTAGACTAGTGATTTCAAGGGCTGGGAAATTAAGAGCCGATCCATGATTCTGAGGAAAAATGAAAATTACTTACCAATCGATCAAATCGAGAAATTAAAATTGATTCGTAGAGTCGATCTCCAATTGAAATTCTTCTTGATGACCCTCAGTCTCAACATACAATATGGAGATCAGATTTAACAAATATGAATTTCAAAATCAGGACTACTCGATCAGGAACAACTCTCACCTTCACTAAATGTTCAAAGCGGCCAATTATCAAACAGATTGAAAGCTCAAGAAATTTGAGAAGAATTCCACCACTCTTGATCTACAATCCATACAGACCAGTTCACAAACGAGAAGGGAAGACAAGATCGATTGAAATCAAAGGTGCAATACTCACCAGATCCTGGATTGATGTGGTGATGATTCGCCAAGGAGAGTCGATCCGCTCGTGCAGCTGTTAGAAGGAATTTCATCGACGCCGTGGTCGAATTGCTAGACTGCGCTGCTCTTCATCAGGTTGCTGCGGTCCGCCATGGCCGATCTCGAATCAGAGATGGTGTAGAAGAAGAACAAGGTTGTACGGAATGGAAAATAATTGATGGTGAAAAGGAAAGAGGAAGGAGTAGGCGTGTTTATATAGGCTGGAGTAGCGTGAGAACTAGGCTATCATTCGGCGGGAAAACAACTATTCTCTCCTTGACAGTTATTTAGAGAAGGAGGAAGAGACGGTTAGGAAATTTGAATTTTTGTTATGAAAACCCTCTTCTCCTTAAATGAATATGTAAACTCAATGTTCTAAAAGGATCAATGGTGGGCTGGGCTGAGAGGCCCAAACAACAGTTAATTTAAAACATAAATACAACTTAAAGGTTTAGTTGTTCAATTATAAAATATTTCATTGAAATTAATTAACTAAAAACATTTATAGAAATAATTTAAAATCTGGAAAGTAGGCTTACACCTGCCACACGGGCAGGGAGTGGTATCTGTTTATTTTTTTCCTGCATATTGATGATGGGCGTCCCGCTGGAACTCATCTAATTCATGATTGGCGTAATTAATTATTGGATAGACTAGCCTTGCTCGTACATTGTAAGAACTGAGGAATCCTTTATTGTATATTTCCAGGATAACTTGGAACTTACAATTAGCAAGCCATAGTAGTTGTATTGCCGTTTAAATTGACTTGTTTGTGTACTGTACCTACTCTGTTAACTACCAAGAAGAGCAAAATGTTAGGACATGACGGGTCAACTTATATTCTTGTTTGGTTGGAAAGTTGGCTTGAACTGTCGTGATGTTGTGTGAATCCCAGTAGCAAGCAGAGACTTATTTATCATATTCTTAACTCTTATCACTGGTTCTAATTCTTCATGTCATGCTTCCTTTAGGGTACTTGCTAGTTGAGGTCTAACCTCTCTGGTTTTGTATGGCCAGATTTAGAGCCAGCTTCCGAGGACTCAGCTTACTTCCACCCCCAAGATGGTCAATACTAGAAGGATGACCGCAGGAGGACACACGTGGATTCCTTGTTTTCCTGCTCGTTTTGCTACTTACTTTACTTTTGCCGCTTGGCACCGACATGTTAGTCGGACTGTCTTGCACTTACTTTTACATAATTATAACTAAGTCAGACAGCAGCTGATAACGATTGTGTATACCTTGTTATATCATCTAACTATGTTTTGTAAAGCCAGATCTCAAGAACATATTGACTGAGTGTTTGGGATGCCTTACTGCTTATTCTTACATTTTCTATACTTACTGCTTTTTATTGAATGATTAGGACAATAGAGGTCGAGTAACCCTAGTGAGACTTGTATGTAGTAAGTACCCCCCTTGTCTTGTAGACATCATTGATCGTATTATACGGTATTCATCTACCCGTAATACGTAGCTGGCTGAGTCATTCTCCCGCTTTTCGGTATTCTGGATCTGGGGCATGACAGTTTTGTTGAAATATAGCCAAACATAACGTGTATAATCATCAATAAAAATAACATAGTACCTTGCTCCATTCTTGGAACGAATCCTGCTAGGTCCCCATACATCTGTATGCACATAGTTGAGAATACCTCTTGTCTTCTACTTGTTTGTACTGAAGGTCACCATGCGCTTGCCATAAACATAATGCTCACAGAAATCCGTACTTGGCTTCTTTAAGTTCTTCAGTAACCCCTACTTGCTAGTAAGGCCTTTCTCACTCATATGCCCAAGTCATATGTCAAATATGCGTGTTATCAGACGAATTAGATGTACGGACTGCTAAAGTCCCACTCACAGTGCTTCCGAATAAGATATGAAGGTTACCCTGTCGGTGACCTTTCATCACCACCAAAGAACCACGAACAACACACAAGACTCCACCCTCGACAACGAACTTGTAACCGTTCGAGTCAAGCGTACTAAGAGAGATAAGATTTTTCTTAAGGTAGGGAACATGTCTGACATTGGCCAAAGTCTGCACAATTCCATCATGCATCTTCACCTTACAGACCTAATTCCAATAGCTCGACATGCATTGTTGTTGTCCATAAACATAGAACCACCATATGTCGCCTTGTAGAAAGAAAACCACTCCCACTTTGGACATATATAGTACGAGCATCCGAATCGAGAATCTAACGGTCACTCATGTTGTCATGTGCCACCGAAAAATAGACATTGTTGGCTTCTGAAGCACAGTTTGCTTCATCAACTTCTCTGTCTCATTCTCATTTTTCTTGTTCTTCTTCTTTGGACGAGGACACTTATTTGCATAATACCATTTCTCATTGCAGTTGAAGCACTTCACCTTCTCAACAGGTGTCTTAGACTTGGATGTTGACCTTCTGCTAGAATATGAACTATCATTTGTCCTCTATCTTACTGTCAAACCTTGGGTTTGGTCTCCACCATTTTCGCCATTAGAAGCCAACCTCCACACCTCCTTAGACAATAAGACACTCGTAGCCTCTTCTACAAAAATTGAGTCCTTCCCATATAGTAATGTTTGAATAAGATTCTCATAAGAATCGGGCAAAAAAAATAATAGGATTAGCTCCAAGCGATCATCATCTTCATGTTTGTCAACACCCTTCATGTCAGAAATAATTTGATTAAATTTTAAGATATGATCTCGAATTGACGTACTTTCCTCCATCACAAGTCTGTAGAGCGACTTTAACATATAAAGTCGGTTGGTAAGAGTCTTCGTCATGTAGAGTGATTCAAAGTTCAACCGAAGTCCAGCAGCAATGGTTTCGTCCTTCACAGAGTACACGACATCTCTTTTCAAACACGGATGAATAACAACACATGCTTCGAGATCTATGTCATCCCAATCACCATCGGTCATGTCAGCGGGCTTCTTGGATTTTCTCTGTAAAGTCTTGTGAAGCTTTTGAGATATGAGAATGTTATTCATCTGGCTTTTCCAAAAACTAAAATCATTCTTCCCATTGAACTTCTCGATTTCATACTTCCCAACCTTGCTTGACGGAGCCATATCAAGAATCTATCCAATTAACTTTCTTTGAGAACTTTGTCAGATATCTTGCTTGAATCCCAAAGCTCTGATACAAATTTGTTGGGACAACGAAAATAAACCCAATAAATCAGAGAACACATCAAAGAAAATTCACAACCGTAAAGACAAGAATTTACATGGCCCAGCCAAGATGCCTACTTCAACGGATGAGGGTGATTCAGTTCCACTAAGAAGAAGAAAAAGAATTATAATAGCTCTCTCAACACTTCTCTCCTTGCTTTCAAGAACTCTCTACCACAAAGATAAAGAAGAAGACAAAACTCTCTAAAACTTTTGTGTTGAACTTATTCAACAACTTTAGCTCTCTTGCATTGAACTTATTTAACAACTTTCATTGAGCACAATGAGATATCTCAAGGAGAACCTTTAGACCCCTTTATATACAAAATGCTATTTGTCTCCTAATTTTTTTAGATGATGTCATCTCCCATTATGTGACATATGACATGGCTGCTGACATGACAACCACCATGGCAAAATTTAACATTAAAAATAACATTAAAATTAATATTAAAATTAACATTAAATTAACATTAATATTAACATGAAAATCAAAATCAAAATTAAAACTAAAATTAAAATTAAAATTAAAATTAAAATTAAAATTAAAATTAAAACTAAAATTAGAATTAATTTTTTTAATTAAAATTAATATTAATATTAACTTTAACATTTATATTAACATTAATTTTAACATTAACACTAATATTAAAATTAACATTAACATTAAAAAAATTAATTAATTTTTTTGGTTAAAATTTTCCATGTCAACTGCTATGTTAGCTGCCATATCAGATGCCGCATAATGGAAGTTGGCATCACCTAAATTTTTGGGAGACAAATAGCGTAAATGTTTTATATAGCATATCATGTGTCCATATATGAAAATCTAATCTTATGTCCATATGGAAATCCAATATTATGTAGGTTTACCATATATTAAAAATCTATATATGGAGATCTCATATATGGAAAATTAATATATGAAAATACAATCAAATATATGGTCAAAGTCAAAAAAGGTCATAGTATATTTTTGGACATTTTCTTTAGTAAGATTCTTCTAAATTAGGGTTCCGAAGTACTTCTGATGCAAGATTTTTTGAAATAAGCATGAAAGATTCATACAAAATTTAATGAAAATACTCCAAAACCCCTAAATTCAAAGAAGCCATACAAAATCTAACCTAAATTTAGAAGAATCGTATGAAATGCAGAAGAAAATTTTCAAAACACACACAGCATGGGCTAACGAATCATACAAAAAGGGAGAATTTTTTTAACATATGTTATTTGAAAACACAATAAGTCCATCATTTCTTTGCAAGTTGTACATAAATCATACATAAGAAGATCAGAAATAAGATAATTTTTTAATATATATTATTTTGGTTACATAAGTCATACAACTTATATTTGTGTTTTAGCTTTTCATCCTCTCTTGAAAATTACTTTGTAATCCTCCAAATGAAATTTGTAGAGAGATTGAAAGCTGAAACTCAAACATAAGCCGCAATTAGATTTAAATATACCTTGACCTATCTAACAATAATAATAAATATTAAAAAAATGATACATTTTTCAAGAAGATAATTACTAGATACTCATACACTTTTTTTAGATGACTACATAGAATTTCTGTGCCATAGTTAGGTTTCCATTGGAATTGTTTCATACAATGCAATCATTCAACAAGAACTCCATGCGAGAATCTTCTTTCCGTATCGCGATCATAGTAAACTTCGCCAAAATGATGTCGAACTTCTAATCTTCTTTCGAGTTGAGGCCCTTGTTGCGGTGCGGATTGAAGATGCTGATCTTTCAATTGTTGTAGTAGTTGATCATTTTCCATGATAGTAAATAATCTCTCCACACTAGATTGCTTGTTAATATTACAAGAGAGAAAAAAATTGTTGTGATAAATTTGCAGAAATTATGGCCTACCTATAGAAAATTTCGATTTAGATACAGTTGGCGAAGAGTTATGGGATTTAGGCGATGGTCCTACAAGTGTTTGCAGGATGATGGACCATATTCTCTCTGGCTCGGTTTGTATCCCAGTTGAATTTTTTTTAATGTTCAATAAATTTTGTTAGGTTTACTTTAAAAAAAAAAGGAAAAAAAAAAGTGAAAAAAAAGGCTAAAAAAAATTAAGGATTTAATAGTTGCCAACTGGAAGGAGGTGGCATTTAATAATTGCCCACTCCTTTCGTCACTCCCAACGAACGAATGTATCTGCTTCCCAACCATAAATAACTTCCTCTCCCTCCCTCTTCTTCTTTATAACACCCCCATTCTCCATGTAACCGACACACTGTCACTTAAAAGTTTCTTTCTCTCTCTTCTTCTTCTTCACAACAAAGAAGAAGAAGAAGAAGAATGGTTGGAATCTTGACATTGATGACAGGATGGCCCGGGCCGAGCGGCTATGGCTCGGCTTCCACTGCAGAGATGGTCACTGACGGGATCGATGCCAGAAACCTCACTGCCATCGTCACCGGTCCATTCCTCTCCTTTCCTTTTCCGTCGTTTATTATGGATTCTTGATTTTTCTATGGTCACTATTTTCTTGGCGATTGGGTCTGTTGCTTATGTTTATAGGAGCTTCTAAGCATGACATCACATTTCTAATATGAGTTAGCTAGGTACATGTCGTTCATTTGCTACATTTTGTTACGCATCATATGTTCTACTTTAAGTACCTCTCCAAGTTAGTTTTGTTTGCTGTCTATTGTTGCCTATGATCAGGCCCGGTTTCTGAGCATGTGCAAGTTGTGCGATCACATATAGCCCAAAAAATCGGAAAGGTCCCAAAAAATTTGACCTTCGTATATATTACTAATATGAAATCTAGGCCTGTCCTATTTTTAAGAAACTGCAATAACATGACCCTTAGAATGTCAGAAACGGCCCTGCCTATGATGACACAAATCCAAGTGGACACAGGTTTTGACGTGTACAATACGTGTCCCCGCCAAGATGTGAGACGGACACCGCATCAATTTGTCAAGTGTCCCATGCTTCCTAGATTTGGACACAAAAATCAACAACCTCTGGTTCTCGACACAACATTGTAATCATGTTCTTGTTATGATTCTTTTTTTTCTTTTTCTTGCTTTGGGTTATTTGGTTAGTTCTTGGTTGATAGTACAGTTGTTTGTATCAGGAGAACATTTTATTGTTTGAGCAGTTTTTTCTAAGCATGACATCATACTTCTAATGTGGGTAGGTGTTGTCTACTCTTTCTCGTCCATTTGGTACGTTTGTGCACAATCTATTCTATTGATTACCTCATCTAATTAGTTTTTATTCCCTGTCTATTGCTGCCTATGTTGCATGGACACAAATATGAAGTTAACATGATACAAACATGATGACATGGATACGATACCAATTTTGACGGATCATAGTGTATTTACGAGTGTTTGTATCGTGTCCAATATGTGTCAGACATGACGTGACATGGACACAACATTGATTTTGATGTGCCCCTATTTCCCTACTTGTTACTTTCTTCATCATGTTAGATTTACTAATTTGAACTGTTGTTTTTTAGTGTCACTTATTTCCCCGGTCTTTAACTCTAGGGAACTTACCATCTACCTTGGTTCTTTTTGGAGTATAGATAGTTTTGGATTATAAGATCTAATATAAAATATATTGTGTTTCCTACTATGGGGCTATGGATTTCGATACTTGGATCAATTTGTCTGATTTTGATAGAATATGATCCGGTGGGTATGTAGTCCATTTCGAAGAACTAAGCACATTTCAACCGGCAACTGTAAGTAATTAGCCTTAAATTATAACATTCTCCAACAACCTTTAGGGCTCTACATAGCCCTACATGAATATGGGCTCTACATAGCCCTACATGAATATGAATGTTATGTTCTGTTTTCCATATTTATTATATTGGTTGGGTAGATGGACTTTTTGATGTAAAACAGCAAGGACTGCTGCATACATGATTATGAATATCAAGAGTGAAATTTGACTGTTTATGAACATGATTTTTGTTAAAATGTATCAAAGCACTACCTAGTCTAATGGGCTAAATAATGCCTATGCAATCGTGTTACTTATATGTAGTTTGCCGGCAGATCAGGATTGCAAGTTTGTAACCACTTTGTTACTTGGAAATGTCTTTTTCTTGTGTAATTTATTTAGCTGGTGTTCTGAGTCAGATAAATCTGTCACCAGCTGTGATCATCATCTACTCTAGCACAAGATACAATTTAAACATGTTTTTTTTTCCTCTTTCCGATATTAATGGAACTCATGATGTTAATATAGGAGGAGCTAGTGGGATTGGTGCAGAGACTTCAAGAGTTTTGGCACTTCGTGGAGTCCATGTTATTATTGCTGCACGGAACGTGGACGTTGCAAATACTGCAAAGCAGCTGATAGTCCAAAGTAATAAGTCAGCTCGTGTGGATGTGTTGAAGCTTGATCTTAGCTCATTGAAGTCTGTCCGAGCATTTGCGGACAATTTCAATGCTATGAATCTTCCCCTTAACATCTTAATGTAATTATATGATTCCTCCTATTAAGTTAGTTTTCTTTAGTCTATGTTAATTGGTTATTAGTTCAAGTGGAGCGGACAACTATGATTACATGATTTTATATTTTCAAATTTGTTTTAATGTAGAAACAATGCTGGTGTTATGTTCTGTCCATTTCAACTTTCGGAGGATGGCATTGAGATGCAGTTTGCAACTAATCACCTTGGTAAGTGCATATTACTCAGTTCGACCTCCACAGTTTCTGCCAAAATTTACAACATAGTATGAGATCATAGCTTTGACATCAAAGTTTTGTCCAGTTGCAAGGAACAATAATGTCTTGTGCTTCTTCACACCATATTGCCAAAAAAAAAAAAAAAACAGTTAGAATTTTCGTGTTGTAGTTTTAATAACTTCATTTTAGTCAGAACCACAACCTCAGAGTACTTTTATTGGACTGATTAATCCCTTACTGTCAGGTCACTTTCTGTTGACGAAGCTGCTTCTTGATAAAATGAAAAGCACAGCAAAGGACACAGGGATTGAGGGTCGTATTGTAAATCTTTCATCTATTGCTCACCTTCATACTTATGAAGAAGGAATTCGGTTTGACGCTATTAATGATAAAGCTCAGTAAGCCAGCACTGTCAGAGTTGATTGTCAATTTGTTATTAATTGTTTATCATGTACTTTGTTGACCGAGATATTTTTTTTTTCTACTCCTGTCTTGTTTTATTAGATACGACGATAAAAAGGCCTATGGACAGTCGAAGCTAGCAAACATTTTACATGCAAATGAGCTGACTAGACGCCTTAAGGTAATGATTCTTCTTTTGTACTGGGGCTATATTGGAGAACCTTTTGTACCTATGGCCATGCCACTCGCTTGTGAATTTCGCTAATACAATTAAAATTTAATTAATTAGTATCAACTTCTCTTCTTTATGGTCAGGTTCTCTATAATACCTCTATAATATGCTTATATCACTACATGATACAGAAAAGATTACTGTATGAGTATGTAAATGTTACTAACTTGATAGAGGAGCAGGGAAGTTAGTTGAGAGCCCCCCTATGGTAAGGTTCCAGGTTAATGGAGAGCTGGTCTTCAGCTACTCTAGAACAAGTTCATCAAAAACTTCTTCTTTTTCCTTTGGTTACAATTCACTATGAAATTCCAAGCATAACTGTGTAGTTAACAAACTTATATTTTAATCCTAATCGTTAGGCTCCCATATAAAGGAAATTGCGATCTTTATATAAAAAGAATTGGCTTGGTCCTCATTCTATTTAATGCATATTAGAAAATTTGTTGAAACAATAGTCCCTGTCATTTTGTGTATTATTTAAAGCTCAATTTTGTATCTTTGGGGACATCATATTAGTAAACTGATCTGGGCTAATTTATCAAATTTTGAGATTATTGGGCGATTTGGTCGGATGTGTAGAAATCTTTTCACATTATCACTGTGACAATTATCACTATAATAGATAACCGAGATATACGAAAAAAATTGACAATATTTTACAAGCACAGATAAACACAAATTTTAACGTGGAAACCCTAATTTTTTTAAAAACACGGCAATTACAAATGTTCTTCTTTCAGTACTTATAGATAATAAAAAACCATGGCAATAACAAATGTTCTTTAACTATTTATAGATAATCTCATCCATAAGATGACCAGATGGTGGCTATTTATAAACCCAACAAAAACCCTAAAGTAGTTAGTGTTGAGAATCAATAAGGGACTTTTAGTCCCACATCGGAATATGTAGTATGTAGAGGAGCTAGACTCCCTATATATAGTGAGTTAGTTCATCAATAAAATCATCAATCTATTATTTTCTACATGGTATCAGAGCCATAACTCTCTCTCTCTCTCTCTCCACAAAATTTTTTTTTTTCCCGACCTCTCCAGGAACCCCCCGACCCCCCGACACCCCAACCCCCCCGACCCCCCCTCCTCCTGTAGACTCCCCCCCCCCCTCCAAGTAGCCGACCACCTCCCCTGTAGAATCCCCCCCCCTCCTCCTGTGGACTCCCGCCCCCCCCCCCCTCCTGTAGACTCCCGCCCACCCCCCTCCTGTAGCCGACCACCTCCCCCCTGTAGACTCCCGACCCACCCCCCTCCTGTAGACTCCCGCACCCCTTCAAGTAACGCCCCCCCCCTTTTCCAGGAACCCCCCGACCTCCCCCGAACCCCCCCCCCCCGACCCCCCAAACCCTAACCCTTACCCTAGTTTTTTTTTATGGAAACCCTAAGCCTAGATCTAGCAGCCCCATCAAACCCTAACCCTAGCTGTTAAAAAAAAAAAACGGCGTATTTCGAATAGAGACGGCTGTCAAATCTTTATTTGCACCACCTCTGTTCCGTGCTTACGCCGTTTGGAACTAACAAATGCTTTATTTGTTATTCCTTCTTCACATCAGGATCTATGCAGAGATTGATCATGTCTTCTCTGGTGACCTGACGTGTTCACTTTACATGCGCGCGCCGGTGCTGGCCAAGTTAGTAGCGCATTAGTAAAGTCTCTGACGTTGAAGAAGACGACGTCGACGACGAAGACGGCGAAGACGACGACGTTGGGTCAGTTGCAGACTCCGACGACAACGAAGAAGACGACGACTTGAGTTCAAAGTTGCAGACGCCATGGATTCGATCAGTGGCAAACTGACGGCCGATGAGATGAAGGCCTTGGTTGATGATATCTTATCCAAGAGATTAACCGAGGTAACCCCACGTGTGATCCATACTGATGTGGATCCGTCGCCTTACAAAATGGGGAAGCTGGAGAAACTGGAGACGAAGTTGGAAGGAACTTCCAACTACTTGAAGTGGTCGCGGCAGGCAATGAGGACACTGAAGGGACGTGGCTTGGTTGGCTATGTCACTGGCCAAGCCAAGGCGCCAGCCGATCACTCCACGAAGGAGTTTGCTGTGTGGGAGATTGTCAACAACGTCGTGGCTGGGTGGTTGACTGCCTCTTTAACCGACCAGGTGTCGGGCAATGTCGAGGCTATAGAGGCTGCTGCTGATATATGACAGACTCTCAAAGATATGTACTCCGACTCCGGCAACCCTATGCGAGTCTTTCAACTGCAAGATGAACTCGATAGGGTGGCCCAAGACGACCGTACCATCTCGGAGTACGCGGCCCTGTTGAAGAAGTATTGGTCAGATCTAGATCATTATGATCCTCTTGGGATGGAAGATGCACAAGTCGAACCTGCCTTCGTAAAGTACTTTCAGACGTTCCTGGCTTATATTTCTCGGCAGCGTATGATGAAATTCCTGAAGGGACTACACCCTGTATTTGAGCAGCGACGGAATATCCTCCTTTCCCAACCCACGCTCCCGACCTTGGAAGAAGCTATCGCTGTCATGACACAGGAAGAAGCTCGACTGAAGTTGATGCCCAACAAGGGCTCCTCCCAGGGGGAGCCAGCCGCGGTTGAAAAGTCTGCCCTTGCTGCCTTCAATCAACCTCCATCTATGGGTGGTGTTTGTCACAATTGTGGTGACTCCGGACATTACATCCGATTTTGTCCAAAACCCTTGCGCAGTCAGTCTACTGATCGAGGACGGGGTCGTGGAGGCCGACGTGGTGGTAGAGAAGGATATGCTGGTCGACGGGGCGGCCACAAAGCAAATTTGGCGGAAGAAGGGGGAGAGCATCACTTGGCTGAAATAACCCCGCTTGAGCGGGAGTTCCTTGAGAAGTTGCGTGGCACGAAGCTGGGTTCGGCCGACAGTCCTGGGGCATCTTCAAACTCGGGAGATTATTTCACTTGCTTTGCCCAAACCAACACCGATGATTCTGCACGTGCTCTTGCATCTATCCATCAGCCAGGATGGATTATGGACTCTGGGGCATCTCGCCATGTCACGGGGTCCCGTGATGCGTTTCGGGAATATACTCCCCTACCATTGCCGGAGAGTATTCAGACCGCTGATGGTACATCCAACCCTGTAATGGGTAAAGGCACTGTCGCATGCACCCCTTCCATCACTCTAACCAATGTCCTTTATGCTCCATCTTTTCCTGTCAATCTTCTATCCATTAGTGCCATTATACTTGATCTTAACTGTACTGTTTCCTTTGACATTTCTCAGGTGACTTTTTAGGAGAAAGGGACAGGACGACGACTTGGGACTGGTACATGGCATAAAGGGCTGTGGTATTTAGACAGGACTGGACTGGACAAAGCATTGGCATCCTTGGTAGCAGACGCATCACCAGAAGCTTCCTGTCGCAGTGTTGAAGTCGACTTGCTACTCCACCACCAGCGTGTCGGTTATTCCTCTTTTCCGGTTATTGGTAGAATGTATCCGTCCTTATATCAAAGGGCTAATAAAGAGAAGTTATTTTGTAATGCTTGTGCTTTGGGAAAACATACCAGAAGCTCGTATGTGAGCACAGGGAATAGGAGTTCAGTTGCTTTTGACATGATACATTCACACGTATGGGGCCCTTGTCCTACAACCGGGATTAACGGCTTTCGATGGTTCGTCATCTTTATTGATTGTTATACCCGTGTGACATGGGTCTACCTTCTGAAAAATAAAAGTGACGTCCTTGAGGCCTTTCAGGACTTTCATCGACGAGTGGAAACACAATATAGCGCAAAAATTAAGTGTTTCCGATCCGACAATGGGACGGAGTATACGAATAAGCGGGTTGCTGAGTATTTTTCAACTCATGGAATACTTCATCAAACTTTATGTGCTTATACTCCGGCTCAAAATGGTGTGGCGGAACGAAAGAACAGACACTTGCTGGAAGTTACACGGATGATGATGCTGGCTATGAATGTCCCGAAGCACTTATGGGGGCAGGCTATATTGACGGCCTCTTATCTCATCAACAGAATGCCATCTCAGGTATTGGACTGGAAGACACCATTGGAGATGCTTACTGGAGCCAATACATACACTGTTCCACCAAAAGTTTTTGGATGTGTATGCTTTGTCCAGGATAATCGGCCAGGCATTGGCAAACTGGATCCTCGGGCAGTTAAATATGTCTTTGTCAGTTACACGGCGACTCAGAAGGGTTATGCCTGTTGGAGTCCAGTCGAGCGGAAGATGTTTGTCAGCATGGACGTTACTTTCCGAGAACTCGAACCATACTATGGTTCGGATGAAGGTTTCACATTTGGTGACACACCTAACACAGCTGGTGTTCGATGTGAGGGGGAGATAATACACCCAAATGTGGTCGTCGGATCGGTTCCGTGTCCGGTTGTAGAAAACTGGACGAAAGGAGGAGAGCACAGTGACTCAGATACAGAAACTGAAGAAGAAGATCCATATGTTATGCAGGGGGAGCAGCAGACAAGGGAGAAGGAACTCTAAGTCTACAAAAGAAGACAACAGAAGTCCAGTACTGTGCCTATGCCATGCCCTGTGCCTACTGTACCAAGTCCCTTGTCTACTCCTGCTCCAACTCCTGAAGATGTTGCCCCCGCACTGAATCACTCGGATTCTGATGCGGATCTCTCCGACTCGGATGGTACGATCTCTCCACCACCTATTGCTCCCTTAAGGAGATCTTCTCGCATCAATGCGGGTAAGGCTCCTGCTCGTTTTGATGATTACGAACATGACATTGCCAACTTCTTGTCTTATTCTAACATTTCTTCGAATTATCGAGCCTTCATTGCATCGTTAGACTCTACTTCGTTGCCCAAGTGTTGGCAGGAAGCAAAGAAAGATCCAAGGTGGAAAGCTGCAATGATGGAAGAACTTGGAGCACTGGAGAAAAATAAGACATGGGAGCTGGTTCCATTACCCAAAGGAAAGAAAGCTGTGGGATGCAAATGGGTGTACGCAGTGAAAGAGACGCCAGAAGGAAAAGTAGAGCGGTACAAAGCGAGGTTGGTTGCAAAAGGATTCACACAGTCATATGGAATAGACTATGATGAGACTTTTGCCCTAGTAGCAAAAATGAGCACCGTAAGAACTCTGGTCTCCATTGCAGCGAACTATGGGTGGAAGCTGTACCAGTTGGATGTGAAGAATGCCTTTCTTCATGGGGACCTGCAAGAAGAAGTATACATGGAGCTCCCGCCTGGGTGCTATGCTACGGAATCAAACGGAGGGACGTCGCAAGGAAAGGTATGTAAACTGAAGAAGTCACTATACGGGCTCAAGCAATCCCCTCGAGCCTGGTTTGACAGATTCAGAAAGGCTGTTACAGGCATGGGATACCGTCAAACAAATGCAGATCATACGGTCTTCCTTCAGCATGCAAGAGGCCACATCACTATACTTGCTGTATATGTGGATGATATAGTGATCACAGGTGATGATGAAGTCGAGATCACTAAACTGAAGTCAAAACTCGCGAAGGAGTTTGAAGTGAAAGATTTAGGAGCGATGAGGTATTTTCTAGGTATCGAGGTGTGTGAAGGCGAACAAGGAATTGTTCTCTCACAGAGAAAATACACACTAGATCTGCTGAAGGAGACAGGGATGCTGGGATGCAAAGCAGCGGTCACTCCAATTGATCAGAAGTGCAAGTTGGGAGCAGAAGCAGGAGAGCCCGTTGATCGTGAAAGATATCAACGACTTGTAGGGAGATTGATTTATCTGGGACACACTCGCCCTAATATCTCATTTGCGGTGAGTGTAGTGAGTCGCTACATGCATGATCCAAGAAAGGGTCATATGGAAGCAGTATTTCAGATCTTGAGGTATCTGAAAGGAACGTCGGGAAAGGGACTATGGTTCAAGAAGAATGGACGCATAGAAGTTGAGGAATACTGTGATGCAGACTGGACGAGCTGCATAGACGACAGAAGGTCTACCACGGGATACTGTGTTTTTGTAGGAGGAAATCTGGTCTCATGGAGAAGCAAGAAACAGTCTGTGGTAGCACGGTCGACAGCTGAAGCAGAATACAGAGCAATGGCTCTGGGAGTGTCAGAGTTGCTATGGGTGAAAGCATTGCTGACAGAGTTGAAGCTGGATAACGGAGCACCATTGCGTCTTCTGAGCGATAGTCAAGCTGCAATAAGTATAGCTAACAATCCAGTCCAGCACGACAGAACGAAGCACATCGAGATTGATCGATTCTTCATCAAGAAGAAGCTGGAACAAGGGATACTGAAGATTGACCATGTCCGCTCAGAAGAACAAGTTGCAGACTGTCTGACTAAGGGTCTTAGTTCATTAAGTCTGTTGAAGCTATGTAACAAGATGGGAATGATCAATATCTATCGCCCATCTTGAGGGGGAGTGTTGAGAATCAATAAGGGACTTTTAGTCCCACATCGGAATATGTAGTATGTAGAGGAGCTAGACTCCCTATATATAGTGAGTTAGTTCATCAATAAAATCATCAATCTATTATTTTCTACAGTTAGGATAAGTGATATCCAAAATATCCTCAACTTAATTTCGGGTACACAAAATGATACACACATAAAAAATCGCCTCCCGGGACTCTGCCTCCAAACCCCTGACAAACTGTGTAGCATTGTACACTATAGGTGGACCTATGCACGGGACCCTTCCTTTGCTCGTTGAATTTGTTCCGGAAGGGTTCTTTTGTTGGTGTGGATAAATTGACTTTGATCTTATTAGGATTCAAGACATCCAAACAATCACAATGGATCCTAAAAAAGGGTTGTATCAAATAAAGTATGTACTTCGACTTTCATTTCTGCTTCCATACAGGACACAATCCAGGTTTGAGTGTCCCTAACTATGAGGAATCCAACTTGACCACATACCAATAATATCCATACTTGATTTTCTGTTGGTACTCGACTAATCCAATTAAGTCTTCTTAAACTCTGATCAACTTCTTCAAACTGATAACCACTCATGCAGAATTCTGCTGCCTAGCTTCCACCATGAGGCAGCCAGACAAGCTTCTTCCAACTTCTTCCAACATGCGAAAACATCAACTTCCTCCCCTCACCGACTTTGTACCTCTGTAACCCTTAAAGAATACAACCCTAATTTTCTTAGCTTCTTGTAACCATCGTTGCCTGTTCTTATCCTCGTTCACTCCTTTTAAGTACTTGATAGTTCTGTGATTTACTTAGTTGTCCGGTTTAGTAATTACTCACCTTATCCAGTCAAAGGAGAATCTTGGAAGTGTTACTTTTCTTCTCAACTTCACCCATCGCCAGCCATCTGGTCCATCTTTTACTGCTAAGAACACCATCCATCTCTTGAAAGCGATCAGTGAGTCCAAAGGACTGCTCTTTCAGCTACTAATTTCTTGTCTACTAGGGTTCTTTCTCCAAACTATTAGATGATCACCATGTAACTACCCCAAGTTGCTTCTGTTGTCCTTATTTCTTAGGTTACTCTTCCAGTCTTCTTCGCCCATCACCAACTACCTGGCCGATCTGTTATTTGCATGGAATGCTACCATCACTGCTAAGGAATCAGCAAGTCTGCAGGTCATTCTGCTCTTTCAGCTACTTTGCCAAATAGTATAGAACACACCTTTGTCTACTAGGATGCTTTCTCGATGTTTCCATGCCATGTTGCTTCTTCTGTCCCCTCACTTCTTTGGGTTACCGGGCACTTTCATGGATTCTTGATCAGGGGCTTCCTGCTCCTGGATGTCATTCTTCTTGCTTAAATTTTCCTATCCACTTTTAAATCACAAACATTTCTTGGATTAATACTCCAGAGACGAATGCCCTTACTCCAAAGTGTCACGCCCCAGTCCCGTAGGACCGATCGTCCTCGCTAAGGCATGATGCCGCACGAGCCTAAATTGCTCTCGTGCAAGGCGATTTCATAACGGCCGATTACAACAGCTTGCGACGGGGTCGTCGCACAGAAGTCCCAAGCAGAAACATTGAATACACAAGACAACGCAAGCATTGAAACAAAATCAGAGTCTTTATTGATAATGAACATAAGATTACAAAGACACGTAGCCAAAATTATAATCATTTAAGCTCACTTTTCTCTCTGATTACAAGTCACTCAGCTCTTTCTCATCTCTCAATACAATTTGACGAGCCAGCGGATGCTTCAGATAGGCGATGTCCATACATTATGTCCCGTATAAGTTCTGACTCCATGCGGTCGCACGCCTCGAAACACCAAGGAACTCCGTGACGCATCCAAGCGAGCTTCGCGCCAACGAGCTTCTACCTGTGCCTGCACATAAAAACTGTGTGGGTGTTAGTACTCAACTGTACTGGTGGAATGAGCTCCTCGTCCATCCATACAAAACCAACATGTTCATTTACTTTGTGCAACATAATCCCTTTATGATTGTCTTTCTATTCTTGCCTTAGGATCGATTTTAGGACAGAGACTCTTGAACTATTTATGTCTCTAGACCGTCATCGTGCCATTGCACTGATAACTTGCTTATCGTTGTGCCTCTAGACCCTTCTCGTGCCAACAACATCTGAGTGTCGACTCGTGCTTGTCTTTCCGACTCATACTTTGGGACGCAACGACTTGTTTTATGTCATCGACTTGGTCCGTACATTCTAACATCGAGGCCGTGCCTCACATTTCAATACGACTTAACCAACTTTGTCTTACGGTCCTTCCTGACTTAACTCGAGACGACTCAATCCCGACTTATGGAACTTGTGTTGACGACTCAAACACGACGTCACATTCGTGCCGAAGCACGTGCCCTTGCTATAGCCAAATCTTAGGCTCCGTAATGGTGTTGTAACCGTGCACACCTTCTTAACTCAATTCATGTCGTGCTTACGCTATCTTTGATTCGACCGACACCGTGCATGCAGATTGCCGTTTAGCATACTAACTCATCTATATGAAAGGTCACTAGCAATGTCAAGCTATCTTGGACTTGGCTGAGGATAGACGGCGATCATCTAATAGATAGCTAGTCCGTGGAAGTCCCAAATCTCCTATGCGGTACATCCAACATCCTGCTTTAGCCAACTCGCTTCCCCCGGGAACGACATGATCCCGAGGCCCCGGCGATCATGTCGAGGAAGACCACCCCTTGTGCACAAGTTGTCCATGACCACGCACCTACGACGACTTCTAGACTCGACGTAAATGCAAGGCCTACAAATGATACAACTTGCTTTCTCTTTCTTGAACTTCTTTATCCATTTTTATGCTTTCCATTCTTCATGCGAGACTCCCAAGCCATGGGACCGGTCTCGGCGACAAACGGTCGCGTGTACTTTACATTATTTGGAACACAGGGAACGGCTATTGCATAGCCTTCCAGATAGACCTGAACAAACGTGTTCTTTTGTGTCCCATAGACCGTGGCATACTTATCCTTGAACCGACCGTAGCTCGTGCCTTAGACTGACTTGTGTTCTATGTAACACTATCGTCCAAGTCATACTTTATATGACGAGCCTTAAGATCGTGAGATTATGTGATTTTGACAACCGCAAAAAATATGGGACAGTGCTTGTTATGACTTTGATAGCCCAGCAAAACTCTTGCCTAACTCAATCGTGCAACAACTTAACCCATGGGACGAGCAAAGGCTATGCCAAGCCTTGGACGATGGGATCGTGTTTGCTTTATCAAGCATTTATACGTGCGACACCTATGACTTCGGCTAAGTTCATAGCTTTGTGGCAACTTAGACTAACTTTCCTTCTCCCAAGCCATGGGACGAAGGACCGAGTGTCATTTTGAAAGTACGTCGTGCGATACTTCTAAGCCGACCGTGGGACCTTTCCATATTCTAACTCAGTTTGACCCAACTTGGGATATTTCCTTAGCTATGTGGATTCGTCTCTTTTATTATCAAGTCTACTTGTGCATTTGAAAACTTTCGTTTTATTAGTGTGAAGGCCAAGCTGAGGCAAGTTCACCGAAGCCTCCCATCTGAGCGAGAAGTTGCCTCGACCGAACAAGACTTCGAACAGTCCGTCGCATGGCCAAGTCCAAACGCCATTTGCATTTCGATTCCTCCGATTGAGCTGAGCAGGACGGGTCATTACACAAAGGAACTTCCTCAATTATGGTGTAGGTTTCTGTTGATTTATAGGCTTAATATATATATATATATATATATATATATATATATATATATATATATATATATATAGTTCTCTAATAGGTGAAAATATGTATCAACTGTTATTTAGATGAACGAAAATTAAACAGGGAGTATTATGATTAGGTTTTCTTGTCAAACTGGGAAGGTATACCTGACCAATACTCAAAAGAAACTGAAATAAATCCCAAAACCTACAATTTATTTTCTGGGGCATTTTTCTGCATCACCATCCTAATACCCTTTAAAGAACGCGTTGAATGCACCACTGGCCAGTTAGTTCACTTGGCAACATATGTTTTGCATTTAAGAAAATATAATCAGCTAACATTTTAATCATCTATATATGTGAATCAAAAATTTCCTCTTCCATCAACCGAATAATATGATTTTATTTTTTTTAAAAGGTTGTGAAATATGCTTCTGTTATTTGTTTACCCAGGGCCGGCCCTGCCTAGGGCAGCCATGGCCCAAAATAATTAATTAATTAATTATATATATATATATATATATATATATATATATATATATATATATATATATATATAATTTTGTATCAAAATTAGAACTAATATGCATCATGACCCTCTTTTAACTCAAAATAATCGTGGTGCAGTGGTTATTATGTTAGACTTGCACATTAGAGGTCCTAGGTTTTAAGTCTTGGTGGCAACATTTTTTTTAATTTACTTTTATTTCAGTTTTTATTTTTTTTTACATTATATATGGGCCCCATTTTTAAAGTTAGCCTAGCCATCCCCTCCCCCGCGTGAACTCAGGGCCGGCCCATATCCTACTATGCATCTATATGTGTTTCGAATCTCTATTTACATGATTTATACTATTATGGTGTTCACAAAGAATACTCTTCATGCTCTCCCTCTTGGTGGTTTCACCGTATAAAGGGTTCAATGTATCTTATGGTTTCTTTTACTCGAATGCATGTTTTGTCTTTAGTTTGCATCTTTTATGTACCTAATAATCCTTGAACGATGCTAAACAAAGTTACTCATTCTTTCAAGCAGGAAGATGGTGCAAATATTACCATAAATTCTGTTCATCCAGGACTTATCATGACCAATTTGATGAGACATTCTTTCTACTTAATGAGTGAGTGCTTTATTCTTTTCGCAATCATGACAACTCAATCTAGTTGCGAAAAAGTCTAATCTTCTGAAACTACGCGTTTTCTTGCAGGATTGCTTCAAGTCTTCACCTATCTCTGTTGGAAGAATGTACCACAGGTAAGCATAGAAGCACTAGAGTAACAACACATCTGAAAACCAGTCTTCATTCGTGACATTAGAAATTAATGATAGGTGTAGTTTCTCATTCGCGTCATGAACTTTAGTGATATGTAATAGTTACAATCATAACTAGACCATATAACGGCACATATATTTTATATCGACTGCGTTTTAAGTTCTGGAAGTTGTGGTTTTATCTTCCAGCTAGCTGTTCATAATCAAAGTTTTGTATGTTGCATGCTGTTTTACGGTATTTTACATCTTTAGCAGTTCGAGGTTTGTTACTGACCTGAATATGTTTTAGCTGCAAATCCTGCAAATATTTAGACTTTGTACATAGTCTGGGTTGTTCATCAGAAAAGCTTTGAAAAGTCTCTTCGTTCACTGATAATTTTACCAGGAATATAATTTCCAGATTAGAGACCAAATCATTCATATCAAAGTTCTATGTATGGCTTGCGAATCATTTCAATTTCAGTAGTGTCTTTTTAAATATTTCTTAGATGCTTTTCAAATTTTATAAATCTGCGATTCACGTATGACAAAGGTTGAGAAAAGCTATTTATCTACCAATGAGTTCCCACTTAAAACAATTTCCATGCTAAATGTATCTTGTAGCTGACACATGCTTTTCTGACAGTTTTTGAAGAGATTATATCCTAACTTGTCAATTACCAAAATAGAAGATAAAAGGTTGCGCTGGATCAATGTAATTCCCCTCAACTATTGAAATGGAGTTTCTTATTATGGATTGGTTCTCATTCCTCATATACGAGTGATATATAACTATCCATATGCCACCAACGAGGAGGTGGTCAAGAGGTCGCCATTGGTAAGGGCGGAGAGGAGTGGGTGTGGGTTCGAATCCCCACCTGTGCAAACTGGAATTAGATGGGAGGAGGTTTTGGTTCTAGTAGTCCCAGGACAGGGACAGTCATTAATGACTGACTGGCCTTATATAGAAAGAAAAAATATGTCAATATGCATAAAATGCAAACTTGAGCATGTTTTACGAAACAGAGGATTGAAAAACCATACATATACAGTAGTTATTGGTGAATGTTCAAGACAGTCTACCTAATTTATCGTTAAAATATCTTTTGCTAGACAGGTAGGGCTTACCTGAGAAAGCCATCTCCTTTTACCATCTAGAGAAGTATTTTTTTTAAAGCATTGCACTAAAATTATACTATTGTACTTCTTTTCAAATTTAGTTTTACAAGTTTTATCATTGTCATTTTCTCCCTGTTGATGGTAGTCAATAGTTTCATCTACGTCATCAAGAAAGTAGAATTTGTGATGGCAATCACTACATTTTACACACAAAAAAAGTAGTTGATGTATTTAAGGCATCCCTCTTGTACATCTCGACTTTTTGGGTTCGTAAAGGTTTAACATTTTCCCTCGTAAAGATCTCCAAATACTCTGACCTTGAAATAATTTAATAGCTGGAATGCATCCGTCCAAGTTCATATGCAGTAACCATAGTATAGAGTTCATAAACCTCTTTCTTGTTGCCGTGTCAACTATAACACAGAGTGCAAAACACATTCTGCTAGTTACTAGTTGCTATGGTTATTTAGTTTCCTTACGGTTATTTAGTTTCCTATTTAAATTGTGGAAATAAGCATATTGTAACTACATGTAAATTGTATTATTTGCAGGGAGCAGCAACTTCATGCTTCGTCGCACTGCACCCGAGCCTTAAGTGTGTTTCTGGGAAGTACTTCATCGATTGCAATGAGATGAAACCTAGCATTTTGGCCAGAGGGGAAACCTTGGCAAAACGACTGTGGGACTTCAGCGAGAAGCTAGTTAATCAATAAATTAGCTCAGGAAATCTAGACAGTACTGCTGAGGTTCAGAGATTCCAGTTCGATCTCCGCTGCCTTCTCTTCTTCTATAGTATATACATCTTTAAACAAAGATATCAAGTCTCTTTCTTAGGCTATCGAAGGTTCTGCATTTTAAACATAACTGTTACAGAGGATCTTAGTTGCTTGGGATACTCAATTGAAATGTCTTTTACATTACCAGTTGGATTAGTCGATATTTTGTTTCTACAATAATTATTTCTGGCATATGTGAAATACAAATAAATTTAATACATTTGGATGGAAAAGTGAAATCCTTATCTAGTGGTTTCAAACTGTGCTTTGTACATTCTCTATATCTAGGTCAGCTTTGCGAAGATCATTTATATCATTGCCTATTAATTTTTTTTATAATTGTATATTATCATAATTTCTTCCGACATCGCGTTTGTGTCATATTTGACTCAAAACTAGGATAATGATTCTATATGTGGAAAAGATTTTCATATCTGAAGGAAAAAGTCCAAAAATAGGTCCATGACCTTTTTTGACCATATATATTGTAATCCTATATAAGATTGGATTTGACCATATATGTGTTAATCCTAATAAGATTGTATTTTTTAGCCTACATAAGATTGAATTTATATGCTATATAAAGGGGTCTATAGGTGCTTCTTGAGATATCTCATTATGCTCAATAAAAGTTATTGAATAAGTTCAACACAAGAGAGCTAAAGTTGTTGAATAAGTTCAACACAAAAATTTGAGAGATTTTTTTATCTTTGTGATAGAGAGTTCTTGAGTGCAAGGAGAGAAGTGTTGAGAGCTATTGTAATTCATTTTCTTCTTCATAGTGGAACTAAATTACCCTCGTCTGTGGAAGTAGACATCTTGGCAGAACCACGTAAATCATTGTCTTTGTGGTTGTGAATTTTCTCTGAGTTTCTTGGGTTTATTCCACTGTGACCCAACAAATTGGTATCAGAGCTTTGGGAAGTCTAGCAAGGTGTCCGACAAAGTTTTTAGAGAAAGTTAATTGGATAGATTCTTGATATGGTTCCGTTAAGCAGGATCGGAAAGTATGAAATTAAGAAGTTCTATGGGAAGAATGATTTTGGCTTTTGGAAAAGTAAGATGAATGACGTTCTCATATCTCAAAAGCTTCACAAGACTTTACGGGAAAAATTCAAGAAGTCCGCTGACATGACCGATGATGATTGGGATGACATGGATCTCGAAGCATGTGCTGCTATTCGTTTGTGTTTGGAAAGGGATGTCGTGTACTCTGTGAAGGATGAAACCACCGTCACTGGGCTATGGTTGAAGTTGAAATCACTCTACATGACGAAGACTCTCACCAACCGACTTTATATGTTAAAGTCACTCTACAGACTAGTGATAGAGGAAGGTACGTCAATTTGGGATCATATTTCAAAATTCAATCGAAATATTTTCGACTTGAAGGATGTTGACATACATGAAGAAGTTGATCGTTTGGCGCTAATCCTATTATTTTATTTGCCCGATTCTTATGAGAATCTTATTCAAACATTACTATACGGGAAGGACTCAATTTCCATAGAAGAGGCTACGAGTGCCTTATTGTCTAATGAGGTATGGAGGTTGGCTTCTAGTGGTGGAAACGGTGGAGACCAAGCCCAATGTTTGACGACAAGAGGGAGGATAAATGATAGAGAATCTTATAGCAGAAGGTCAAGATCGAAGTCCAAGACACCTATTGAGAAAGTGAAGTGCTTCAACTGCAATGAGAAAGGACATTATGCAAATAAGTGTCCTCATCCAAATAAGAAGAATAAGAAAAAGGAGAATAAGACAGAGAGAGAAGGTGATGAAGCAAATTGTGCTTTAGAAGCTGACAGTGACCGGGTCTATTTTTTCGGTGGCACATGACAATATGAGTGACCGTTGGATTCTCGATTCTGGATGTTCGTACCATATGTGTCCAAAAAGGGAGTGGTTTTCTTCCTACAAGTCGACAAATGGTGGTTCTGTGTTGATGGACAACAACAACGCATGTTGAGCTATTGGAATTGGGTCTATCAAGGTAAAAATGTATGATGAAATTGTGCGAACTTTGGTTGATGTCAGACATGTTCCCGACCTCAAGAAAAATCTTATTTCTTTTGGTACGCTTGACTCGAATGGTAACAAGTTCGTCGCCGAGGGTGGAGTCTTGCGGGTTGTTCGTGGTTCTTTGGTGGTGATGAAAGGTCACTTGCAGGGTAACCTTTATATCTTATTGGGAAGCAATGTGACTGAAACTTTAGCAGTCAGTACATCTGATTTGTCTGATAGCACGCATCTTTGGCATATGCGGCTTGGGCATATGAGTGAGAAAGGTCTGTCCTTACTGAGCAAGCGAGGGTTACTGAAGAACTTGAAGAAGCCAAGTATGGATTTCTGTAAGTATTATATTTATGGCAAGCAGCACAGGATGACCTTCAGTACAAGCAAGCAGAAGACAAGATGTATTCTCGACTATGTGCATATAAATATATGAGGACCTAGCAGGATTCCTTCTAATAATGGAACAAGGTACTATGTTACTTTTATTGATGATTATACACATTATGTTTAGTTTTATTTCATCAAAACCAAGGATCAAATGTTCAAAAAGTTCAAGCAGTAGAAAGCAATGGTGGAGAACAGAGCGAGCAGAAAGATTAAGACATTGAGGTTTGATAATGGTACTGAATATACCTATGAACCTTTCATAGATTTCTGTGCTTAAGAAGGTATCATGCGACATTGGACTGTCAGGAACACACCGCAACATAATGGGTTAGCGGAAAGGATGAACCATACTTTGCTTGAGAAAGCAAGATGTATGCTCTCCAATGTCGGTTTAGGCAAGGAATGGTGGATGGATGCTCTACACATGGCACGACACTTGGTTAATAGATCACCAACTCCAGCTATAGACTGTAAGACTCCATATGAGATGATGACCAGCAAACCAACAGATTACAACACTTTGTGCTTGTTTGGATACAAAGCTTACTATCATTATCATGTCAATGAGGGTAAGTTGGATCCGAGAGCCAAGAAAGCCATATTCTTGGGATATGCACAAGGAGTAAAGAGCTACCGTCTGTACTTCTTGGAGGATAAGAAGTTCTTAATCTGCAGGGATGTCACATTTGATGAATCTTCAGTATTGGCTTCAAGCAAGAAGTGTGAGTCTGATCAGGATGGTGGTGTATCTAGCAAATCTCAAACTATTGAGATTGAGTCATCTGAGGATACATTAGATGAGGTAGAGGTTTCTGAAGATATTCATCAAGCCCCACAAGAGCAACCACAAAAGGATGAGCATCACCAGCAGCAAGATTCCTTGGCCACCACTAGGCCAAGGAGATCGATCAAGCCAGTATACATGTATTGATTTGAGGAACCAGTGAAGCACTATGGACAGTTAAATGTGGTGGCATATGCACTACCAGTGGATGATGACGATCCTATCACATTCAGACAAGCTGTCAAAGATACTAGCAGCGAGAACTGGATGTTGGCTATACATGAAGAGATTGAGTCTCTCCACAAGAACTGTACATGGGATCTGGTTTCATTGCCCAAAGACAAGAAGGCTATAGGCTGCAAGTGGGTGTACAAGAAGAAGGAAGCCTCTCCAGAGTGAACTACAATGAGATCTTTTCTCCGGTGGTCAAGCACACTTCTATTCGCGCATTGTTGAGCTTGGTAGCTCATCTTGATCTCGAGTTAGAGCAACTCGATGTGAAGACTGCATTCTTGCATTGAGATCTTGACAAAGAAATTTATATGCATCAACCGAAGGCTTCAAGGTGGTTGGCAAGAAAAATCTTGTGTGTTTGTTAAAAAAATTGTTGTACGGGTTGAAGCAGTCGCCTCGACAGTGGTACAAACGGTTCGATACTTTCATGACATGACATGATTTCATCCGAAGTAAGTATGATTGTTGTATTTACTTTCATAAACTTCTTGATGGAGATTATATCTATCTATTGCTTTTATGTGGATGATATGCTTATTGCCTCAAAAAGTATGGTAGAGATAGATAAACTGAAATCTCAACTTAGCTCGGAGTTTGAGATGAAAGACTTAGGTGGAGCCAAGAAGATTTTAGGGATGTAGATTAAAAGGAAGAAGGAGAAACGAAAATTGTCTTTGTCTCAGAAGTCGTACATTGAGAAGATCATTGCTCGTTTTGGTATGAAAGATGCAAAGTCTGTTTCTACTCCCTTGGTTGGCCACTTTATGTAACTACCACTTTCTAAATGAGGGTATTTTTGAACTTTTTCTGAAATTGGTTATTTTAGTTATTATTTAATAGATTAAATAATATTAGTGATATAAATTATGAATTTTTGATTATTTTATTATTATTTTAATTAACGTATTGTGTTAGTATTATTAGTTAGTGAAACCTTAGAACCACATTGACTAGAGGCTAACCATGATCATTGAAACTTAGCTAATGGATTTAGACATGTTAGTTAGACTCCAATTCACCTAGAATATCACTTAGAGGCCATTAATTGACTTAGACATTAAGCCACTTTTGGACCTTTCTCTAAAGGGATTTTAAATGACAATAAGAGAGGCTTTTAGCTAATGCATCTTGACCAAGCCCTAACCTATACTACTTTGCCAACTAGCCATAGCTCCCTCTTGCTATTTATAGCAGCATTAGCCCCTCTTCTTTTCCTTTCATTAAAAACCCTAACCCTAATTTGGTGTTCTTCCCCAAATTGCCTCTATTCCTCAAATTGAGTCCAATTTCCTCCAAACAAGTTGCAATCTCTTCCTCTTGAAGAGAGGAAGCCTCGATTTGCTAGGAGAAAGCCCATTGGAGCAATTTGGCCATTGGAAGTGAAGGAGATCTAGATCTAGAGATTGTTCCTTGAGAATCCATCTCTCAAGTGGTAAGAGCTTCTAAACTCCTTCAAATTTTACATTCCTTTTCATAGATGCATTCATTTAGGGTCCCCGTGGCATTAAGAAGAATTTGGGTCAATTTCGGATTCATTTGAGGTGCGTATCGCAAGAGTGTCGGATACGCACGTCAAGTGTTTGGTGAAATGTCCTTTAGGAATTTTGTGGATTTAATTTCTAATGTAATTAGACAATATTGTTGTTTTTATGCTATTAATGAGGTGGGGGCTGTGTCTTGTGATTTGGAGATGGTTTGATGGGTTATATTAGTCATGGGGAGATCGGGATTCATGTGGTTACCTCCTTGGTTTACTGTTCTGCCTGTGCAGTCTAATAGACTGGTTTGCATCTGTTGTTTCACCTCCAAATCATCTAGACAACTTTAGCCTAGCATCTGTTACTGTCCTATTTGCTCAGATCTGGGAGCAATGGCCACTCGAGCCACTGCTAGTAGCACTACATTTCCCAATTAGCCACAGCATATACTGTCCTGCCCACCCTAATTCAATTCATTCACCCTATAGTTCACTGCCACACTTCATATATCCACTGCATTACCTATCCCCTGCATTGCAAACATATACATCTGCCCAAGTCAGGATATTGAGTTCAGATATGAACTCCAAGTATCAGACACTGTCTATATATACTGCACTTTAGATCCTTTACTGCATATTATTTGTTCTACATTCAGTTAAACACTGCACTTTAGCATTTGGTCCTGCACCCCTTCATTGCATATCCTGCAATGAGACACATCCTGCATATTGCAATGCCTATATCCCCAATTCACTGTACATGTTGTATTTTTCATGCATACTAACATGTTATACACTCTTACATTCTGCATATTACCTTCACATTGCTCTGCACAATAGCATAGACTGCATCTTCATCATAAGCCATTGCCTTCACCTACTCCTTCACATTGCCTTCCCTTCATGTTACACTTACATCTGCAAATCACTCACATGTCCTACACCATCACCCCCTGCCCTATACCCTATTCTGCACTCTGACATGTCCACTACACTCTATCCTTGCACTGCTATCACCTGATACCCTCCCTAGCATTTCACTGCATCACTCACTTCACATTCTAAGGTTGCCCTGCATTTGGGATATCTCTGCTAGACACAAATGTTAGTCCATCAGACATATAAGTCAATCATTAAACTATTAATGGTTTGCTTCTCCTTCATGAATCAATCCTCTTTATCTACTGCATTCTTCATGTTTTCTTCTTTATGCAACCCATAATCTGTCCATATCCATGGATTTAGGCAATACCTTAGTTCACTGGAAGCCACCTGCCCATTCATTTGCATTGCTTGGAACAGACCCAATACCATTAGCTCAATCTGATACATACAAGTATCAGAACACACTTGATACCTTGCATGGTTGAGTCTACAAGTACATATCCTGCAATTTGAATATTTTGTCATGCATCGTTAGAAATTAGCCTTTGACCCATGTTATGTCTATTTTGGCCTGCATTCAGTTGGCCTGCCCTGCTACCTGGGGTTGTGTCTTGCATTAGGACCAGCCTTATACCCTTGGACTTAAGTCCATATGAAACCCTTGAGCAGTACCTTCTTGTCTAGTGCATGCATTGGTTTATTAGTTAGTTACCTGCCCTTCATTGCATTCAAATTTTCACTGCACTCATATAACCACTGCACCCTCATTTTACTATAGAGTGACACATACCTACGTGCCTGCATATCAAACATATCCTGCACAATCATTCATTCACTGTAGGTATCTGTTAGCTCTTTTAGAGAGTGTCCTGTATTCAATTTAATTGGCCACTACCCTCACTTGGGTTAAGTCAAGCACCTCATTTTGCATGTCCTGCATTCAAACCTCATTCAATTTCCATCCTTTTGATCTACACAGTAAGGGTATCATGTTCAGATATGATGTTCTAAATTGGATATCCCCACTCCACTATCCTATTGAATGTTCAGATATTTATAGAATACTTTGGCTCATTAGTAGAGTTAATTAGTTGTACCCCCTATAGTTTGTACGCATTTTGGTAACTGTCTCCGTTGTTTTAAAAATAAAGAACATCCTCCTGGTTTATAGAGTTAATTAGTTGCACCCCCTGGTGCATAGAAGAAAATGAGTGAAAAATTAAGCAGCCAGGGGGGTGTTTTTTATTTTTAAAACAACGAAAACAGTTACCAAAATGCGTATAAACCATAGGGGGCTATTTATAAATAGCCCTCATTAGTATAGACTTGCCCAATCTTCCATTTCATTGTATTAGATTACCTGATCTTGCATCAATCCTAGTTCTTAGTTAGCTAAGGTTTTCACTGCCATCTGTTATCAATCCCAGTGGTGATACAGACACATATATGTCCAATCCCATATTTTTATCATTGCTTATATATATATATCATGTAGATAGATTAATGTTCATTTTCTATTTGTTAGTATCTAACCTACTGTTTGATCAGCCCTTATCCTCTTAGTATCAGTTCAAGGTTAGGACTGGGAGGAAAGGGGTTATATTGATTTCAGACCTTATTCCCTTCATTTTGTTCTGTCCCATCTTTATGTTCTGTTATGTTATGACTTCATTTGGTCCAGACCCTACCTTCTTATGTCCAAATTGATGTTCAGGTGGATAAGGAACAAGTGTTACATTATATTGGTCGACATCTTAGAGTATCTACCCACTGTTCTCATTTATGATTAGTCACCCTCTTAGTTCACTGCATTCCTCCGTGCTGCCTACATTTAGGTGGATGTTTAGACTTGAGTATCCTTGATTGATACTCTTGAACCACCAATGAGCAGTTCATCTTTGCATTATCCTGCACACGTAGAGCCCTGCACAATGTTTTACTGTAATCATATACTGCCTGCACCTTCAATTGACCACTCCACAAGTACATGTCCTGCACTCCATTCAGTCCATTGATTTACTGACCTGTCCACATTGGTTTCCTGTTCACAATCCAATCCCTCTATGTTCTGTCCTTGATGTCCAGACTTGAACATCACTTATGGACAGAACATTGTCCCGTCTATCTGGTTCAGTTGAGTTAGTTAATGTAAGATATGGTTGATATAGATATATGTGATACATTATATATAGGTGGATATGTATATGAGAGTAAGGTGTATGGGATAAGAGTGTTGTTATATATTATATATATATACAAGTGATATGGTATATGGTTAATTTATGAGATTATCTTTAATGTAGAGTTTGATTAGTTAGTTGACTTAGTTGACCAGAGTTGACCAAGAGTTGACTTTTGACCTAGAGAGGCTTAGTAGCATGTAGACATAATTGTTTAAATCAACTATTTGAATTAGAACACTTTGTAACCTGTATCTCTTATAATAGGACTCTGTGGCTCCATTTCGGATACCGATACACATCAGTTGCTCAGAAAATCAGGCGAGTACATTCTCCGTTAGTTTTTATTCATGATAGTATCTATATTGCCTGATCTAGACTACTTTACTTGATGTTGACACGTTGTTAACACGGATTGGTACTATATGGATCTTTTCATGAGATGTTATCCCCTCATTGGGTGCATCGGGTATTTCATGTTCATGTACTTTATCATGTGCATCATTTACTCCTTGTATTCGTATTTCTTCATGTATACACATGTGCTCTCATGTACTCTCATGTTCTCACATGTGCTCCATGTTAAACTAACAATCATGTACGTAACGGAACTTGAATGGATCCTTGTGTATTGATTGGGATAGGGAGAGTAGAAGTGGTTATGTGATTAAATCCCTCTAGTGTAAAAATGTGCATGTCTATTATACCCTCACGTATAATGGAGTTACCGTAGAATAACCATGTACAACATAAGCCAATCACATAACTGTCTTGTGCTCTGAATCACTTATATATATGTTACAGTTATATTTTCTCTATTATATTCATGTACTCAGTATTATCTGTACTTCTTAATTCCTATACTTCTTTTACAACACGTCATGTACTTTATTATATTGTTAGCTTTATATTTTCTACCATGTTTTGGAACTGCTTTCAGAGTTATGTATTCGCTCAAATCCTGACTGGATACATTGACATAATTTTACAGAGAACTTGGAGGATCCAGCTAGCCTAGACGAGACTGTAGAAGCATAGAAAATATGGGGTTTATGTCGGTCACAATTTGTCGCATAAGTACTTTGGGCCAAACTGGTCCGCATAAAGTAGAGCTGTATGACACATTCAGCACCCTATGCGGCCCGTCGACAACCAGACTAATTCGAGCCGCAGAAAAAAGATATGCGGCCAAGTTGATCAGTCCGTTTGATGAAGCTGACAAATTCTGTCAAAATTGACAAAACTGACAGCTCTGACACTCTGACAAAAAGATAAGACGTGATCAGACAAAATATCACGTCACTAAAAACATGGTTCACGTGCTTAGACATAGTCATGCGGCCAGAAGGATTGCTACCCAAGCCGCATGAACCTTATGCGACTTAAACATATGCGGCCCTAAAGTCTCTGAGCTTCATTCGGCCAAGGGTGACTGTAACCTAAGCCGCATGAGCTTTATGCGGCACAAAATATAGAATCTATGCGGCTCAAAAGTCCTTCAGCTACATGCGGACTAAGGAAGGCTGCGACTTAAGCCGCATGAGTCTTATGCGGCCCAACATGGCCGAAAACTGAGAGACTCATACAGCTTAAAATGATTCCTATCCTGCGATAGGACACGTGGAAGGCTGACCAAGTCTCAACCACCCAAATTTGCTGCAACAAAATCCCAACAAATTGCCAGCTGGCGGCCAAAGATCGGGTCTTCACGTACTGATTAGCCACGTGGCTACGGGCCATCTATGCGGCTCAAAACACCTATCACTATAAATAGCAGGGTGCCACACCCCTGCAAAAGGCTGGCAACCTTCGAAAGGCAATTTCTTCAAGAGCTAAAGACTGCGTCGGATAGGCCAAGGAGTAAGGCAGAGTTGATACACTTTCCTGAGCCTCCACCGTCATCCCCCAGAATCAAAAACTAAACAATTGTACTTAGATTGTTTCCTAGGATTTCTTTCTAGGCTTTTCTTTGTATAAGTGAGTTTCCAATCAATTTCAGTGTTTCTGTAATACCTATCTTTGATATTTAATGACAAACACGATGGCGACTCTGCTGGGGACGTCCTTCTCCACTGATGAGAAGCTGGTGACGTAATCTAATGTGTCCAAGCTCGGCTCTACGCAGCATATGCTTGTGGTTCATTTTGACCAACAAGCCTTCGAAGAAATGCTCTCTGAAGGGAGCGCCAGCCCGTCACAGAAGCGAGCCAACCCAAAGAGAACTCGCAGGACGTCGGCACGCAAAACTGTTGCCCCCGACCAAGTTCTCGAAGAAGCTCCTTCTGCGGCCCAAGACGGTGATTGAAGCTCTCCTGTGGCTTTTCTTCCGACCGCAGAGGACCCTACTATCCCTAAATCCCGCAAAGGAAAATACTACGATGCTGAGTTTTTGGGGGCACAAGGGAAATCCATGCGGACAAAGAAGAGGCCGCATAAGAGAAATGGACAGTCTGTCCATACGACAGCCAACTCTGGCCGCAAGCAAACGACCCATGCTGCTGCCAATTCTGACCGCAGGAAGATGGGCCATGCGGCAGCTAACTCTGGCCGCAGGAAGACGGCCCATGCGGCAGCCAACTTTGGTCGCAGAAAGATGGCCCATGCGACAGCTAGCTCTGGCTGCAGGAAGATGGCCCATGCGGTAGCCAATCGTGGCCTCAGACAGGATGTCTCATACGGCCCTGTCAGAAGCTCTGTGTTCGACCTTCTCTCATGCGGGCCCAACTCCATACGGCCTATTAAGAATGTGGAAAATTCCAATCAGGACTCTTCTTACTATGCACCTTCAGGCGCTAAGTTGAAGAAGTCCAGGACAGTGCGGGCCCAACAAGCCCAGTCAACTGGCCAAGCTACGGACCGTCAGCGGGCACCGTTAACTGTTATACGAGCTTCTGATGAAAAGTTATACAGAACCACCCGTGTCCAGTCCCCCAGGGCTAACGGACAGGGTGGGTCTTTAAAGTCTCCCTCCAACGATCGAGAGCAAGTGCTTTACTAGCCTCGGATCAGAGAGCAAACATGTTACCTACGCACCTGTGTGCTCGAGATACCCGAGTCCACAAGTTTGGTACAAAGGTAGATCAGCCTGCTATCGACTTACGTGAGGTGATCACTCACAAACGCAAGGAGGCAACCTCGGCATGCGATGAGTCCCTCTCGGGACGTCGTTGCACCCAAGTCATCATCAAATGCTGCTGCGACAAGTCGGCAGCACCTGAAGATCGGCAGTCCATTTTCCAACGACTGTAGCCAGCACCAGTCCGACAACAACTCGAGAAACAGTTACAAATTCTGGGAGACGAAGAATTTTCTTTTGCCTCCTATAATTCAACTCGGAAGGTTCCTCCCGGCAAGGGGGAAAGAAGACAGGCTCTTCCAGCCCAGCAATCTTAGCCAGCACTGCAAGGAAACTCTCATCCGGAGGGTTGCCGTCGACAGCCACAAGGGGTGTCTATTTAGGCACTCGATCCAGAAAAAAGCTTCCAGCATCTAGGGGTACACCTTCGGCCTCCTTAGGAGTAAATAGAGCTGGTGGTAGTAGTCCCCTCAATGTATGCGACAACCCGGTGTACCAAGAGCATACACAGGGGGTAGAGATTCCCCAAAATTACGCAACAGACTTGGACTTCCCTGAGGGCGACCGCCTTCGCCAAGACGATACGGCTTCCTGCATAGGGGGTAGCACCCCTTCCGAGTCCGAGGAAGATGACATTCCGATATTCCCCAACGATTTCTCTGTACGAGAATACGACACGAAAAGCACCTCTGCTACGGTCCCTTCCACCTCTACCCATGTACGGACAGTCTTTATGGCCGACGATGATCATGAAGCACCTACTGACCGACAACGTCTAGAGGTACTTGAAGCCATGCTCCTGTCCTTGGTCAAGTCGGTAGACGAAATCAAAGCCGCCTTGCCAACTCAACGTGCAAGGACGCCCGGACAAACAAGCTTGGGACTCGCAGTCAATGCGGTCTCCAACACGACCGCCCCTCCTTTGGGTGATGATCCTTTAGGAGCATCCATTCCTTCAGCTGCGGACGAAGCCAAGGAGGCAAGGAGGGAAGTCCAGGAGCTTCGAGCAATGCCCGAGACCCCTCCCGAGACCTCAGGATACGACAGCCATATCCCGTCGTGTGGGGAGATGTTCCTTTTCCCCAATGCTACAAACCATTCCATATAGATTCATATGACGGGAAGACCTCTGCTAGTCGGTACATGACTTATTTTGAGGTCACAACCAACCACTTGCCGCATAGCGACACCATCCTCACACGATTATTCATCGAAGCATTGGAGGGGATCGCGTTCGACTAGTACCGCAACCTTCCAAACAACTGCATCCATTCTTTTGACGGCTTCAAGCATATATTCCTGGAGAGATTCTACGAAGTGGGACATGATGTGACAATGTCGTCTCTCATGGACGTCATTCAGGGAGAGAGGGAGCTAACAAGGAACTATATCGAGCAGTTTCGCCAAATTGCAATAAGATTGCCCCAAGGCAATCCCGAGAGCTCCTTGATTGAAATCTGCCAGAAGTAGTTGCTTCCCGCAATTAGCCTCTGGATGGGTGACGATCAGTTCAGGGATTGGACGACCTTCATCATAAGTGCTACCAATGCAGAGGCAAAGTTGAAGAAGGCTCGCCAGCTGGGATTACACATCCCAGATGAAGAGGATAAGGGCAAAACATCCTGGTTCTACCTCCAGCAATAACAATAGTGGCGGTACCTCCAACCGGGATAATAAAGGCAATCAGGCCATGGTCGTCGATGCGACCAAGAAGCCTGAACAAAAACAGGCGGAAGGTCAATGGCCCAAGGTGAATTACTCATTTGAAGATAGTCATGTCAAACCTATCTTCGATATGCTCTTATAAGTGGGTAGGATCCAACTCCCTCCACCAAAGTGCGAGCCTCGAGCGGCAGAAATGGAGGACCCAAAATATTGTCACTTCTACCGCTATGTCCATCATTCCACTCATGACTGCTTCCAATTAAAGCGGTACATTCAGAGTCTTATCAACTCCAAAGCTCTGTCGATAGACTTTGAAGAGGCTACCGTTGCGGCGAACATGGTGTCAATTCAGTTTGGCGACTTCCCTCCAATAAGTACTCCAGACGGGGTAACACCTATCCCTCAGGCAACGATGGAGGTTATCAATCTTCCACTCGTCCGAAACCAGACATCTGGATTGGTACCTCTCACCACTTCACGAGGAGAGGTCATGTGGGTACATCCAGACTTAGCGCCCGAAGTTATCCAGGCGGTGTTGTCACGACCCGCACCCGGAGTAAGGACACGAGTGCGTGACAGTGTCCCAGCCTACGCCGCAGAAACGGCATAGAACGCTGTTTAGGTCTACTATCTAACAACAATTATAATATCAAAACCTGTCGAGAACGGTCAATTCAGAATGGAGGACAAGCAATGACAATATAATATACTCAATCACAAACTTTAAGAAATATAGATGATACCGAAAGATAAAGACAACAAGATATAAAATATCATCCTGAAAATCCAACACAGAATAATACAAGTCCAGAGTCAACAATCTCAATACAATACTAAAATAATAACAAGCCAAAATGTAATCTGGAGACAAAGTCCAGTACTAAACTAAACCAGCTAAACTATACTAAGCCTCATCAGCTGGAGCTAACCCCTGTTGTACTAGGGTCTCCAAGTCTATACCAACCATGTCATGAGGACCGTAGTAGGTAGGACACTCGTCCTCGCCATAATCTATAAAATTTTGTCAATATATCCAGTCAGGATAGAACGAGCACAAATCTCAAATAACAGTTCTAGTTAGACGATATTAAAAATGTAGCAGTAAATAGAGAGAATATACAAGGTAAAATAATGTGTACATGAATCATGGTAAGACATATGAAGACTGTAACTGAATGTAAGAACAAGAAACCAGTATATATCATGTACAAAAATCTGGAACTATATCTATGAGAGTTTAGTATTAGTTTCAACATGTGATCGGCTTGGGTTGCACAGGAGAAAAAGGGCCTGGCTAGTCATACGTGAAGTGTATGGCTAACACTCACAGGGAACAGGAATCACAAGAGGAAAAATGATCACATATCTACGCTAAGTACCCCCATCCCCGACTAGTAAAGCGGATCCAATAATGACATGTCATGGCACATGATTCTCCGAGGAGGTAGCGAGCCTTCGCAGGAATCATGTCTATACAATGCACAAGGAACAAGGAAAGACTTGCACAGGATATACCATGAAATACAAGGAATAACATCTCATGATGGGATCCAGACAAATACCAATCCGTGTGAACAATGTGACAAGAGAACAAGGATATCTACTCTAAATACAAGAAACATAGACGATATCATAAAACAGAAATACTATCAGAGAATGTACTCACCTGAGATCCGATAGGAATATGTCAACAGTATAATCTGGCTTAGAATGAAGTCACAGACCTAAATATGAGATATACATGAGTTTAATTAGGGTTTAACAGTGTATGGCATAATTTCTAGTATATGTTATACAATCTAGGTCAAACTCAGTCATACTAAGTCACACTAAGCCAAACTAAGTCACACTAGGTCAATCTAAGTCAAACAAGGTCAAACTAAGTCAATCTAAGTCAAACAAGGTCAAACTAAGTCAATCTAAGTTAAACAAGGTCAAACAAAGTCAATCTAAGTCATACAAGGTCAAACAAAGTTAATCTAAGTCGATTTAAGTCAAAGGTTGACTTACACTTGACTTTTGGTCAACAGGTCAACTCTGGTCAACCCTTGGTCAACTTTAGGTCAACTCTAGGTCAAACTTGACTAATGTTGACTAACAGTTGACTTGGGGTCAATTGGTCAACTTCGGTCAAGTTCTAGTCATTTCTAGGCTACGGTTGACTTTCGGTTGACTTTTGGTCAAAATAGTCAACTATGGTCAACCAAGGTCAAAACAAGTCTAAGTCCACTATTCCTAACCATTACCAACCATAAAACCTTAATTACAACCATATCTTAAGGTATTAAACCCACATGTTATAAAAGAGGTATTTATCCTAACATACCCTCTTATCCTTTCCAAGGTAAACCCTTACCTTAGTCTCTAACTCCGACTCTAGACCTCTCCACCTTCATTCTAAGTTTTTCCTCCACTCTCTAATATGGTATTCTAACATTTTCCAAGAATCTTGATACCGTATCATGGTATCTTGATATCTCAAAGTCCAAAAAGGTAAATCTCATATTACCTTAAGATAAATAGGTAAATTGAGATACCAATTGGTATTCTAAAAGATACCTCTCTATCTAAACTCTAACTAGATACCTTATCTCATAACATCTAACTAAAACCATACTACATATATCCATATCTAACTTGTATTCACATTATCTAATTCTAACTCCTAACCAATATCCTACTAACTTGTATCTTAACATACTAACTCTAACAAACTCTAACTTCTATAACTAACATGACTCTAACCAAGACCACACACTCTCTAACTTATCTAACCTCACACTCACAAAGCTAACACAATACTCACTCACTAACTCTCTAAACCAATACCCAAACTCATCCTAGATATCAACTACCTACACAAACTAACACACACACACACTAGACAATGCAATGGGGGCAAATGGGGGTACCCCCATTGCTCTAATTGCTGCTGCTACTGCTGCTATTGCAGCTCCTACTGCTGCTATTGCAGTTCCTACTTCTTCTTCTTCTTCTTCTTCTTCTATATATATACACCTATCTATCTATCTATCTATCTATCTATCTATCTATCTATCTATCTATCTATCTATCTATCTATCTATCTATCTATCTATCTATCTATCTATCTATCTATCTATCTATCCATGAACACCCACACACACACATACATGCATACTACCAACACTACCACTACCACCACACACACACACTACCAACACCACCACTACCACCACACACACACATACACATATACTCCTAAACGACCCAAAACCTTATCCGAATATCCAATCCTTGCAATTCTACCCTCTAGGGCCTAGACACGTGTCCCACACAAGCAAACTAACTCGCGCACGCGAGCAAAAACGAGAAACGAGACCCGAATGGCCAAATGGCTATTCTGCCGACTCCGGGGTGTCCGATTCGCGATACCGCGTGATACGGACACCAAACCTATCCGGATTCGACCCAAACTCTACCCATGAGTTCTAAATAATGATTAGAACCTATTCTAAGTACTAGCTTGCCGATTCTAGTGTCGGTGCAAAAAGTTACCCGTGTGTTGGAACCTGAAAAATCTCAAAAAGCCTATTTTTAATGATTTCACGCAAAACGACCCCACGTATCCAAATATGGACATGTACCTAACCTTATCTCACCCCAACTAACCTAATTAGGTCTAATTAGGCTAGGGGTAACATCCAAACATGTCAATTTAGGGTATTCCCTAAAATTGGTACTAAACCTAGCCCGAAAGTCCCGAATTGAGTCCAATGGGTTCCACACCTCTTCTAATGGGTTGTCCTACGCCTCGGGTATCCTCTAATATGCAAATGGTACTAAATAAAAGTAATTACAAAGGTTAGAGTGAGGGTTTACCCCTTGGAAGTTGGAATCCCAAGGAAAAGCCCTAAATTTACCCTTTTGTAGGTCTAAGCACAAGATCTATGCTCCTACCACCACCAAGCTAGATCTACCTAGATCAAAATCACAAACGAGAGATAAACAAAGGTTAGCACCAAAATTAGAGAGAGATCTAGAGAAATGGAAGAGATTGGAAGAGATTTGACTTACTTTTGAGCCTAAAATCCAAAGGGGAAGAAAGGGATCTTTGTAGAATGAGAGAAAGAAAGAGAGAGAGAGAGAGAGAGAGAGTTTTTCTTGAAATGGGAAGAAAAGAGGGGATGAGCTGCTGGTCGGCCATTCTTGGAGGGTGTTTGGGCATTGTGCAAAGTCACAAATGCCCTCCAAGTCAAGGAATAGAAGGGTTTTGAGTTAGGGTCAAAATGGTAAATTGGAAAGTCCTAATTTCAAGTTCTAAATCTAATTTCCAACTCTAATCCCACTAAAATTAAATAGGATTAGTTAAAACATAAATATTTGGGTTTGGTCATGACAAATTGGTCGGGTCCAATTGGGTCCAAAACTGACCCGGGTCACTACACAAGTCGAAATGAGACAAAACCCAAACCCGATCAAATAAAATCCTAAAATAAAATATTAAAATATAAATTTCCCAAAAATATTAAAATATGAAAAATGACCAAAATCATAATACATCAATTTAAATATTATTAAAATAATATAAAATTTTACCAATTAATCAAAATTCTAAATAATTCAAAAGTCACAAAATGAACAAAATATCCTTAGACTAAAAAGTGGTAATTAGCTAATCTAGTCACATGGGTTAGGCCTCCATGGTCATGGTTAGTCTCTTGGCTAAGCAGCTCTAATGTTACACTAGCCAAAGAACAAAATCACAAAACACTAATTTAATTAAATTAAAATAATCAAAATCACCAATAAATCAATAACATGATTTAAACCTATTATTAAATAATCAATTTTACAAAAGTTCAAAATTATCCTTATTTTTGAAAACATGCAGTTACAATCCTACCCCTAGAAAATTTTTATCCTCGAAATTCAAATTGGCTGTACTCTTCTCTAGGTCAAGCCCCCAACAAACAAAGTCTACTAAATTTTATCCAAAGTTATACAACATGTAATTCTAGGAAATAGGAACAAACATGTATGGTTGTGGTCTCTACAGTATCATATTATTGCAGTCTTCATTGTGGTATTCTATTTATCTAGCATGATTATCACATATACAAACTAAAGGTACTATGAAAACAATCATCAATCAATGGGTGGAAAGAAACAAGTAAAAGAAAGGAACAAGACCTAACCTCCTAATCCATCGTCTGCAGGGTGGGCCTCCTCGGCAGCCATCACAAAAGCCCTACCCTGGCGGGGTATATCCCGCTGCTGGTGTGCTTCATGATGCGGTACCGCATGTGGCCTAGCCCACGCTCCCTGAGCTGCACCAGTAATACGAGGGCTCATGGGACAATCTCTCATCTGATGTCCCGCTTCACCGCAATAGAGGCACATCCCCAGCCTCTTCCTACAAACCTTCCAGATATGACCGGGTTTCTTACAGAAGTTGCAATGTTGGCCATTCTGTACCTGCCTTTGTTGATGGTACTGCACCTGCTGAACTGGTGCCCTAGCCTAAAACTGCTGCTGGTGCTGCAAAAAAGATTGATGCTGTAGCTGAGGACGTTTAGCAGCTTCCGCGCTGCTAGTAGCCCTCGAGAATAGATCACGGTCCCTTTTGGGCTTCAAGCCCCACTTCCGCTCTACCTTACGGGCTACCGTAAAGATCTCAGTGTAAGTCGCATAGAAAGATGGGATAAGGATCTTGATATCCCAGATCAATCCCTCTCTGAAATGGCTCACTCTGATCTCCGGGTCGCGAACCATATACTCCGCATATCGGCTCAGACGGCCAAACTTTACGACGTACTCCTCAACAGACAAGCCGCTTTGGAGCAGGTTCTGAAACTGCCTCGCCAAGTCGATCTTGTCCGTAGGAGAAAAGAACTTCTCCTTGAAGAGAACCTTGAACTCGGCCCAGGTATGGTCCTCCCCAGCAAGAGCGGGCTCGTTCCTGAACCAGGTACGGGCGATGTCCAACAACTGTAGCCCTACCGCCTCGACCTTCAGGTCGTTTGCTAGGCGGGAAGCCCTCATATGCCGCTCGATGTCCTCGAGCCAGTCGTCAGCATAAACTACGCCCTCAGTCCCGCCGAAATCACGAGGCCCCAGTTTCTTAAAGGCTTGGATGTCGCCCGGCCTCGGCTGCGCTCCCTGATACGGAGCCCTCTGCTCCACGGCTGCTAAAGCCAACTGATGGGCATCCTCTATGCCCTGACGTATCGCGTCGGTCTGTCTCTGCTGTGCCTCAGCCTGGGCCCTCTGGGTCTCCAACATCCGCTGGAAGAAAGCAAGCATCTGTCCCATGTCTGTAGGCAGAGGAGGCGGAGGAGGAAGAATATCTGCAACTAACGGAGGAGTCCGCTGTGTAGGAGGTGGAAGAGTGTCCACGTCAACAACTGGTACTACGGCAGGAACAGTCGTAGCAACATCCGGGACAGTCCACAGAACTGGTGGAGGAGTGCCCCCAAAAGCTGCTGCCGAAGCTCCGACTGCGACAGAAGTGACTGGATCAGGCCCGCAAGATATAGCGGACCCCTCAATATCTGCGGCCTCAGGATGCTGTGATCTTGTCTGCACCATCCCGAGGACAGATTAAAATAAGGAAATCAATATGGCACATAAAATATTATATCAAGGAGGACAGTTAGAATGCAAGAATCAATATAAAAAAAGGACAGTTAAAAGATCAGCAAGAGGAAGTTTTTCCTATTTTGTGATTAAGTAAACTTAGCCTACAACCTATCCTAGATACGTACCACAGGCTCGTAACAGCACTCTAAATCGAGTGCCACTACGACATTGCACTAATTGTAACTTCAGACCTGCATGGGCCACCACTAAAAATGTGTCACGACCCGCACCCAGAGTAAGAACACAAGTGCATGATAGCGTCCTAGCCTACGCCGCAGAAACGGCGTTGAACGCTGTCTAGGTCTACTATCTAACAACAATTATAATATCAAAACCTATCGAGAACGGTCAACTCCGAATGGAGGAAAAGCAAAGACAATATAATATACTCAATCACAAACTCTAAGAAATATAGATGATACCGAAAGATAAAGACAACAAGATATGAAATATCATTCTGAAAATCCAACACAGAATAATACAAGTCCAGAGTCACAGAGTCAACAATCTCAATACAATACTAAAATAATAACAAGCCAAAATGTAATCAGGAGACAAAGCCCAGTACTAAACTAAACCAGCTAAACTATACTAAGCCTCATCAGCTGGAGCTAACCCCTGTTGTACTAGGGTCTCCAAGTCTATACCAACCACGTCATGAGGACCGTAGTAGGTAGGACACTCGTCCTCGCCATAATCTATAAAATTTTGTCAACATATCCAGTCATGATGGAACGAGCACAAATCTCAAATAACAGTTCTAGTTAGACGATATTAAAAATGTGGCAGTAAATAGAGAGAATATACAAGGTAAAATAATGTGTACATGAATCCTGGTAAGACATATCAAGACTATAACTGAATGTAAGAACAAGAAACCAGTATATATCATGTACAAAAATCTGGAACTATATCTATGAGAGTTTAGTATTAGTTTCAACATGTGATCGGCTTGGGTTGCACAGGAGAAAAAGGGCCTGGCTAGTCATACGTGAAGTGTATGGCTAACACTCACAGGGAACATGAATCACAGGAGGAAAAATGATCACATATCTACGCTAAGTACCCCCATCCCCGACTAGTAAAGCGGATCCAGTAATGACATGTCATGGCACATGATTCTCCGAGGAGGTAGCGAGCCTTCGCAGATCATGTCTATACAATGCACAAGGAACAAGGAAAGACTTGCACAGTATATACCAAAAAATACAAGGAATAACATCTCATGATGGGATCCAGACAAATACCAATCCGTGTGAACAATGTGACAAGAGAACAAGGATATCTACTCTAAATACAAGAAACATAGACGATATCGTAAAACAAAAATACTATCAGAGAATGTACTCGCCTGAGATCCGATAGGAATATGTCAACAGTGTAATCTGGCTCAGAGTGAAGTCACGAACCTAAATATGAGATATACATGAGTTTAATTAGGGTTTAACAGAATATGGCATAATTTCTAGTATATGTTATGCAATCTAGGTCAAACTCAGTCATACTAAGTCACACTAAGCCAAACTAAGTCACACTAGGTCAATCTAAGTCAATCTAAGTCAAATAAGGTCAAACTAAGTCAATCTAAGTAAAACAAGGTCAAACTAAGTCAATCTAAGTCAAACAAGGTCAAATAAAGTCAATCTAAGTCAAACAAAGTCAATCTAAGTCGATTTAAGTCAAAGGTTGACTTACAGTTGACTTTTGGTCAACTAGTCAACTCTGGTCAACCCTTGGTCAACTCTAGGTCAACTCTAGGTCAAACTTGACTAACATTGACCAACAGTTGACTTGGGGTCAATTGGTCAACTTCGGTCAAGTTCTAGTCATTTCTAGGCTACGGTTGACTTCCGGTTGACTTTTGGTCAAAATAGTCAACTGTGGTCAACCAAGGTCAAAACTAGTATAAGTCCACTATTCCTAACCATTACCAACCATAAAATCCTAATTACAACCATATCTTAAGGTATTAAACCTACATGTTATAAAAGAGGTATTTATCCTAACAAACCCTCTTACGCTTTCCAAGGTAAACCCTTACCTTAGCCTCTAACTCCGACACTAGACCTCTCCACCTTCATTCTAAGTTTTTTCCCCACTCTCTAATATGGTATTCTAACCTTTTCCTAGTATCTTGATACCGTATCATGGTATCTTGATATCTCAAAGTCCAAAAAGGTAAATCTCATATTACCTTAACACAAAAAGGTAAAGTTGAGATACCAATTGGTATCCTAAAAGATACCTCTCTATCTAAACTCTAACTAGATACCTTATCTCATAACATCTAACTAAAACCATACTACATATATCCATATCTAACTTGTATTCACATTATCTAATTCTAACTCCTAACCAATATCCTACTAACTTGTATCTTAACATACTAACTCTAACAAACTCTAACTTCTATAACTAACATGACTTTAACCAAGACCACACACTCTCTAACTTATCTAACCTCACACACTCATAAAGCTAACATAATACTCACTCACTAACTCTCTAAACCAATACCCAAACTCATCCTAGATATCAACTACCTACACAAACTAACACACATACACACTAGACAAAACAATAGGGGCAAATGGGGTGCCCCCATTGCTCTAATTGCTGCTGCTACTGCTGCTATTGCAGCTCCTACTGCTGCTATTGTAGCTCCTACTTATTCTTCTTCTTTTTCTTCTATATATATATACACCTATCTATCTATCTATCTATCTATCTATCTATCTATCTATCTATCTATCTATCTATCTATCTATCTATCTATACATATCTATATATCTATCTATCTATCCATGAACACCCACACACACACATACATTCATACATACATGCATACTACCAACACCACCACTACCACCACACACACACACACACTACCAACACCACCACTACCACCACACACACACACACTACCGACACCACCACTACCACCACACACACACATACACATATACTCCTAAACGACCCAAAACCTTATCCGAATATCCAATTCTTGCAATTCTAACCTCTAGGGCCTAGACACGTGTCCCACACAAGCAAACTAACTCGCGCATGCAAGCAGAAACGAGAAGCAAGACCCGAATGGCCAAATGGCCATTCGGCTGACTCCGGGGTGTCCGATTCGCGATACCGCTTGATACGGACACCAAACCTATCCGGATTCGACCCAAACTCTACCCATGAGTTCTAAATAATGATTAGAACCTATTCTAAGTACTAGCTTGCCGATTCTAGTGTCGGTGCAAAAAGTTACCCGTGTGTTGGAACCTGAAAAATCCTAAAAAGCCTATTTTTTATGATTTCACGCGAAACGACCCCACGTATCCAAATATGGACACGTACCTAATCTCATCTTACCCTAACTAACCTAATTAGGTTTAATTAGGCTAGGGATAACACCCAAATATGTCAATTTAGGGTTTTCCCTAAAATTGGCACTAAACCTAGCCCGAAAGTCCCGAATTGAGTCCAATGGGTTCCAAACCTCTTCTAATGGGTTGTCCTACGCCTCAGGTATCCTCTAATATGCAAATGGTACTAAATAAAAGTAATTACAAAGGTTAGAGTGAGGGTTTACCTCTTGGGAGTTGGAATCCCAAGGAAAAGCCCTAAATTCACCACTTTGTAGGTCTAAGCACAAGATCTATGCTCCTACCACCACCAAGCTTGATCTACCTAGATCAAAATCACAAACGAGAGATAAACAAAGGTTAGCACCAAGATTAGAGAGATATTTAGGGAAATGGAAGAGATTGAAAGAGATTTGACTTACTTTTGAGCCTAAAATCCAAAGGGGAAAGAAAGGGATCTTTGTAGAATGAGAGAAAGGAAGAGAGAGAGAGAGAGAGAGAGAAAGAGAGAGAGAGTTTTTCTTGAAATGGGAAGAAGAGAGGGGGTGAGCTGCTGGCCGGCCACTCTTGGAGGGTGTTTGGGCATTGTGCAAAGTCACAAATGCCCTCCAAGTCAAGGAATAGAAGGGTTTTGAGTTGGGGTCAAAATGGTAAATTGGAAAGTCCTAATTTCAAGTTCTAAATCTAATTTCCAACTCTAATTCCACTAAAATTAAATAGGATTAGTTAAAAAATAAATATTTAGGTTTGGTCATGACAAATTGGTCGGGTCCAATTGGGTCCAAAACTGACCCGGGTCACTACACAAGCCAAAATGAGACAAAACCCAAACCCGATCAAATAAAATCCCAAAATACAATATTAAAATATAAAAATTTCCAAAAATATTAAAATATGAAAAATGACCAAAATCACAATGCATTAGTTTAAATATTATTAAAATAATATAAAATTTTACCAATTAATTAAAATCCTAAATAATTCAAAAGTCACAAAATAAACAAAATATCCTTAGACTAAAAAGTGGTAATTAGCTAATCTAGTCACATGGGTTAGGCCTCCGTGGTCATGGCTAGTCTCTAGGCTAAGCAGCTCTAAGGTTACACTAGCCAAAGAACAAAATCACAAAACACTAATTTAATTAAATTAAAATAATCAAAATCACCAATAAATCAATAACATGATTTAAACCTATTATTAAATAATCAATTTTACAAAAGTTTAAAATTACCTTTATTTTTGAAAATAGGCAGTTAAAGGTGTCATCTCCTACTAACAAGAAGAAGGGCAGGAAGTCTAGATCCTGCCATACAATTTCAGCCGAAGTTGAGGAAGCGGCAGCCGTTGTTACCCGGTCTGGGGCACAAGTCTAGCCCACTCTGGGCAGTTCAGTCGAAGATCCTCAGCCGACAACACTGCCTACCTCTGATGTTCTAAGGCCGTTTCAACCTCCATCGGCGGATAAGTCCAAGCCAAAGGAAACCCGCTTCGACAGGCCACTCCGTAACGACGCACCTCAGGGGCTGGAAAGACCTTACAACTTTGACATATTAGCACAATTGGCTAATACGCCAGCAAAGTTGTCATTATACGAGCTCCTAAGGCTCTCCAAGGATCTTCGTGTCGTATTGAGCGAAGCACTCCAAAATGCTGACACCTACTTAGCCCAGGTCAAGCCTCCAGGGGAAGACCCGTTAACAGATCTACAGGGCAGCAATGGCACAGATGCATTGCCCAAGATCATATTTACTCCACAGGATATGTTGATCAAGTCCAACTTGCATGATCGCCCCTTGTACTACACTGGATACATAGGCGACATCAAGGTGGATCGGATGCATATCGTGTTAGGGTTATATACTAAAAGCATCACTTTTGTAGTAACCTTATTTCCTTAAATTTTGAATGAGAATCATATGGGCAAATGTTTGCATATTGTATTTGTTGCAAGTGTTAATGCGAATGTCTGACATTCTATATTGTAGATAATATGGTGTGTGGTGTCACACAGAAGATCATATTATCAGTTTCCTATGTAGTATATAAATAGTTCACAACCTAGATGGACTTGGACAATCTATTGGAAAGGTTGTAGTGTAATCTGGTATTAGTCTATCTTGACTATAGGTTTACACTAGTACACTTTGTGTGTATTGAACAGGACCACTTGAGGTTGTTCTCTTTGTACTGACTACATAAGAGAACAAACACCTCTGTTATTATGGATGCTTGTACTCTTAATCCGGATATAATAACGGACATGTATATGCAGTGTGCATTACTTTGACTCATAAAAGAGTGAGATTTATTATGGATCAACAACCTCTATGAATTGGGTAATAACATTGTATGTATGATGGGCTGTTGATTATAAATGGAATCCATGTCTCGATACATCGGGTTGATGACGTCCTCTTAAGGAGCTCATAAGGATTGTCATGTAAACCCTGCAGGTGGATTATATCCGACATGACAAATAAAGTTGAGCGGTACTACTTAAGGATAAAACATATCGAATCAATATAGTTGTCAGTAACTTAATTTGATCGACGGACATACGATATCTTAACATGGGGAGCCAAACGAGCATATAATAAAAGGAGCCCACAAACATAATTTAGGATTAGGGAGGTAGTGCAACAATAGCTCATTAGTGGACCGAGCTATTGTTAATGGGCCTGGATTGTGTATTCGGGCTGAACACGGGATATCCAGATCCGTTAGGAGGCCTAACCCTAATTTCTCCTCATGGTCCCTGCCGTAGCCTATATATATCCTCTATTCTCTGGCCGCCAGATTACTGATCAGAAATCTGAAATTTTCTCTAAATTCATGATTCACGTAAGAAGAGAAAGAGAGGGCTGCCAAGGAGAAGAAAAGGTTGGGAGATCGTCGCCCACACGACGTCCAACTCGAGGAAGGAATACGTGCAGAAGATCTTGGGGTCGTCCGCTCGAGATTGCCAGGAATTACTTGTCTTCTTTCTGCCGTAGGTATAATTCGTGAACCCTAGTTTTCGCCTATGAAGGGTTAGAATACGTATTAGATCTGTTTAACTTTCTATCGATCAATACGCACACCAAAGGAAGGGTCCTGGGAATCCCCAGTTCCATCATATCGACCCCGACTCGTCAATAAGCATCATCTCGAAAAGCTTGCTCCAACTTCTGGGCATCCCTATGCACCGACTAGCGGCGACCAACACTGCCATTAGCGGTTTCAACTCGGAAATAAGCTATCCCTTAGGGAATATCCGATTGAAATGTCATATTGGTGACATGAAGACGGAGGTTACCTGCTACGTCATAGATGCAGACACATCTTACAACATCCTTCTGGGGCGTCCGTGGATACATGACTATATGATCGTGCCATCCACTATTCACTAGTGCTTCAAGTATGTCAGTAAGCATGGCTTCGTGAAGACTGAATTCGTCGACATAGATCCCTTCAAAGGGGTTGAATCTTATTACTCTTCGGAGGCTTGTCTATATGACGAATCCAAGAAACACATAACTGACGAACTGGAGGCCATCATAGGGCCAGAAGAACCCTTGAGAATTCATCTCCAGGCCCGTAAACCGGGCAAAGTCGTACTCCTCGTCGCAACCTTGCATAAAGAGGTGCCCGGTTCCCCTGCCTCACCTGCACAGTTGGAACCAATGGTCATCCGGCTCCCGAGATTCAGCCAAGAGCCAAAACCTATCATAGGGCCGATGGTGATCCGACAGCCGAAACCCAATCAAAGGCAACAGGAAGATGCGAGACCCTCTGTGACACCGATGGTGATCCGATTGCCAAAATCTACTTAAAGGAAAATAGAAGACACAAAATCTCTTACCGAGCCAATTGTAATCCGTCTTCCTAAGACGAGCCAGCAACCAAGTGTCGATTTGACACCCTCAGGCAAGCCAATACCACAAGCTAAACCCTTGGTGGTCAAGTTGCCCAAGATAGCATCTCGACCTCTGAGCTCGCAGGGGGTAGCCGAAGAGGACGTAGAACTCGCCAAGTACCTGGTTGCACAAGTGGATAGCCCCTCTCCTGATGATGTAATCCCGGTTGACAAAATTCTTTATTTTATCAATAAGAGGCTGCCGTTAGATTATTCTGAGTATGATAAGCTTAATCTAATGTATGCTGCACGGGACTGTCTAGACGTTAACCTGTACACACAGGTGACAACCGTCCATACCGCAAATCAACTTACTCCCATTAAAGGCACTTACTTCCTAGTCCCAGACAGAAAAGGATGGGATCACACGATCATCTTTGGCTGAAAAGAAGGTCCTCAATCTTTTACGCCACAAGAGTTCGATCTCGGACCCGACGCTGGAAGATTACCGCTCTACCTGTATAGTCCTCAAGCCAAATAATTCATGCAAAAGCAGGGGTACGACATGGAGGCTACCCCGGGCCTGAATTATGGCAACGGTCGGCGATTGCCTCTACAGCTGTCAGCACCGGCTGGGAAACCTCAGGACGATTATCACAAATTCAGACACGGCCTCGGGTATGTTACACCAGCAACAATGCTCGAGAGTTCTGATAAAGAATGCGAGTGGAACTTTTATTCGTCCGAGTCACCCACTTACGACTCCGATAGCAGCATTAGAGATATATTCAGACAGACATTATCTGTCAATATGACATCCGCTGATATTGAAGAGGAAGACGAAGACCTACTCGAACCGCTTGAGTTGGAGCCATGGGGTCCAACAACTGGATGCACAATGGGAGAAGTGCTTTGAACTGCGAGACCCTCCCACTGAAGACGAGGTCATGTGTAACACCCAATTTTTCCAAATGAGGGTAATTTTGAACTTTTGTATTCTAAATCATTTAATAATGATATTTAAATCATATTGTGATTTTTGGTGATTTTTAATCAATTTTTAAAACTATTTAAAATAGTGATTGGTGATTTTGATGGTTAACTAGCTAAACCCTAGTATTGCTAAGCCTAGAGACTAATCATGACCAAGGAGACCTAATCATGTGTTTAGGATTTCAAATTTCTACATTTAAGCCTAGGGGTATTTTGGTCATTTTGACAATTTTATGAATTTGTAATTTATATTAATTAAATATTGTGCTAGTCTTTTAGTGGAGCCTTAACCTAGAAGTTAACCTAACCTAGATTAGTCATGAGATTAAAATTAGGGTTAGAACATTCCTACTAAGTGCCAAGGTTATTAATATCTAGATATTATTAGGAAGATATTTTCCTTTTAGGATATTTGTAAAAAGAAGCCTTAACCAATAGGAAACCTTGGAAATTGGTGGAGTGATCCTAACCACCCATCTAAAACCCTAACCCTACTGATTTCAACAGCCATATAAGCCCCCTCCCTCCTATAAGTATCCCACTTAGGAAATAATTGCCTCCTTTAGAAAACCTAGAAAAAGCACCACTTGTTCTTCCCTAAAACTCTCCCCATTAATCCAAATTGAGCCCAAATTAAGTCAAATCAATTGCAACATCCTCCCCAACAGTAGAGGATACTTGTGGGGGCTTGCTAGCAAGGTTCGAGGACGATTGAACCGGAGAAAATTGAAGGGGACATCGAATCGAGGCTCTTTACATTGAGTTTGAGCACTCAATAGGTAAAACCCTACAAACCCTAGTAAAATTCTGATTTCTTCCCATAGATGCATTCATTTAGGGTTCCCCTAGGTGTAGCCCAAGTTTGGTAGGAATCCGGGTCCATTTCGTGTCCGTATCGGACACATATCGGTGTTTTTAATAACGTATTTGTTGAAATGCCTGTGAGAATAAAATGTTTTTAATTTCAAAAACTAATTAAAAGGAAATTTAGGTCTTGTAATGTAGATCAGAAATCCAACTGACTGAGTAGGAGTTTTGGTGTCCTCGTATCCAAAACGGACACGCACATACACGTGCAGACACGGTGGCAGTGCCCTACTGCCACGCGTGTAGTACTCACTGCACAGGCCATTTTGAACCACCAAAATTGGTGTGGGACTCGGGGCAGTGACTGACAAGTCACTCCCCAAGTTTTAGGACTCATAGTGTCGTGTCGGACACGGATTTTAGCACGCACTGATTTTGTACTGAACTGTACACGAGAATATTTCCTACTGATACGGTCTTCGCGTCGGACACTGACACGCATTGGGCTCGATGCAGAGTGTTCAACCTCTAGCCTGAGACCTCAGCTACCTGTGGACATGTGCACGAGACCCCACGTGCTTCGTGTCGTGACCTAGGTCGATCGACACGGCTGTACGAGCCTGTGCACAAACTGTGCACTGTGCAGTGTACTCGTGTGTGTTCGAGTGTGCTGGACACTTCGTGTCCACTCTTATGGACACGAATGACACCCTGGACACGTGTTTATGTGGGGGTGGACACACCTACATGCCTGATTGATAATTTCATTGGTTTTAGGATTTCGAAATAGGATTCTCTGATACTATGTGCTGCTCTATGAATTCCTGAACTTTACTATTTTATTTTACTGAATGTTAATGTTAATTTGGCCATGTTTAACTCATGGGTATGTATATTAATTTAATTTAATGATGGATTACATGTGGAACTTGATTTGGATTGATTATAGTTAGGATTGGCATTTGGGTCATGTTGAACCTAACCTGAGATTTGATTCACTGTTAATATAGTTGAACCTGAGATTAGAGGGAATTCTACACTGTCAGTAACCTATGGGTTCATAAGTGATTTCCTGAGAATGAGTTCAAAAAAAAAAAACTGAGTTTCTTTACATAGAATTGAATTGGGATTTATGTATATGATTTCCTGAGATTGAAAACCTGAACTCTTTATTCCCTGTTTAATCTGAATTTGATGTTTAATCTACATGTTTAAATTCAGCGGCATGTGTAATAGCTAATGATAGTTTGGTTTTTACATGATAGATTAGGATATGTTATCAAGTGATGGATTTTCATATGTGGTTGGGCTATTCAATTGTAAACCTGAGATTTTGTATCTTCAAATGAACATGCTAACTGAAATAGTGTGAACCTGAGAATATATAGCCTAAATTTTGGGTTTGATTTTACAATAAAAAACTAAGATTTTATCAAGTATGTGTGTTTCCTGTTTGAGATGTAATGTATCCAGGGAAGTCTCTGTCTGAAACTGGGTTTGAATAGAGAGAACCTGAGATGTGAATTCAGGGTAGTAAAACCTGAAAATATTTATGTATGTTAAAGACTTAAAATTGTGTACATGATAACTGAGAAGGGGTTGGACTGATTGTTAATATGATGGTCATTGTTTTCTGTTTTCCTGAGAATCTGAGACTTACTTGTTGTAATAACCTGAGAAATTTTCCTAACTATTAACACCCACATATATTGTCATGGCACATGTACACACACAGACATCTAATATTTCATCCTAACCTATCATTCTTCCTGTCACATTGTATCACATGTGGACACCCTAAACCTGTGACACTAATAGACACATGTCCCTACACACACCATAGCCAAATGCTTCACACACACACTGTTTCCTGTTAACACAACCTGAGGACAATGTCCTTCACTTGTTGTTAACACACATGCCCTATTCCCTATCACTCACACTTAGCTATACATGCCCAGTCACTTTGTCCTCTATGTACACACACATGTATACCCTTAACCCTCTTTCTATATTTCTATATTTCTATATTTCTATATCTCTATATCTCTATGAATATATGAATATATGTATATATAATATAATGTGTATGTATATATAGGATAGATAATAAAAGTATGATTGAAATATATGCACAAATGTCATGAATATAGACTAACTCCATACATGTACACCATGCTATGCACACACACAAACACCCTATATAAATAGGTACATGGTATGTATATTGAGCCAATGTATGTATATATGCAATATGTAGATTCTATGTGGACATGTTACTAGTGGGTGGAATTGGTTGATAACTCTAAGGGTGTATAGATGAACCTTTGATATTGTTTTAGATAGACTTGAGTGGTATCACCTTGTTACACCTAGGAAAGGAAAATAGGATTCAATATGGCTTGAAGACCCCTTTTAGTCTAGCTATCATAGTCCAACCCTAGATAGTTGACCCTTGACTATGTTGACTAGATAGAAGCCCAAACCCTAAATGTTGACTTGGGTTGATCCAGAGTTGACCAAGTTTGACTGGGACCTAGTTTGACCTAGACAGTTGACCAAGTTTGACTTAGAGTTGACTTTGACCTAGAATTGACTTAGAATCTTGTAGATTGCATCGTAGACTTCATTTACCTTGTTTTAAACACATTATAACCTGTACTGCTCTATTTAGGACTTTGTGACTCTGGTGCAGACATCTGATATTCATTACTCTTTTCAGAGTAACAGGCGAGTACATTCTCTGATAGTTCTTTTATTTACTTGTCAATTACTGTACTTCAGTTCTAGTTAGTTGTATGTGATTCTCTGTTACAAACACGTATTATTATTTCTGAATCCATGTATGCGACACACATACTTACTCGTCTTACCTCTATTATTCGAATCACCATACGAATCACTATACGAATCACCCTATTCGAATCACCCTATTCGTATCTTCATATGTTGGTTGGACTTATATTCGTCTTATGTGTTGGATTTTGGATTCATTTGTATTAGACTGGGCGGGGAAATACTGATTAGACATGTAGACATATCCCCCTATTCGAATCACCCCTCTGTGAACAATATTCGAACGATAGCCATCCCACACTTCGCGAGTGTGTGGTGTGCCGTATTACCTACAGCCGTCTACATGTCAAACTCGGTATTTTAAAACACACTTGGAGAATTTATTCGAATCATTGTTTGACTATTATTCGAATCACTATTCGTATCACCTTATTCGAATCATCTTATTAGAACAATGATTAGAATCACATTCGACTCATCTTGTATTAGACTCACTTTGGGATTACACTCGACTTATATTGTACCATCTGAACTTATTATGTTACTCTAGTTCAGCTAGATCTTATTTTACAGTCTTCTTTGCTATGATTCTTCTCTTGTTTAGTTATTTACTTTCCTTGCACTTTATCTGTCTTTCTTACCATCACCTGAACATAAACTGCCATATTCATCCATACAACTGTCTATAACTGCTTTATAGTTCTCTGTCATTTACTTGGGATTTCTAGATGAAATGTACTCGTTCCTGTCCTGACTGGACCTGTTGAAAATATTACAGATGACTACCCTGAGGACGTTTGCCCTACTTGCCTTGGAGCAGGAGATGACTTAGCTACCTATGGCCCCGACACTCAGGAGTGATTCGGGAGACTAGCTAGTAGACTCGGTTTAGTTTTCATGTTTTAGAATTTGAATTGTAATAACTTGAGATTCGAGTTTGTATTTGAGTTTGTTTGAGATATTATTATTTAGTAGTTTATAATGTTGTTATTTAGTTTTTAGTTATAAACTTCTGTGTTATCTTATCGTGCTTAGACTGTGATTGAGATTTTATTATATCTATACTTGTCCTCCGTTCGGAGTTGAGATATTGACAAGTACACTATATAATTGTGTGAGTTGTTGATTAGATAGTAACCTAGGACAGCATTCTACCATCGACACTGCGGCGTAGGCTGGACGTACCCACTTCTCGTGCCCTTACTCTAGGGTGCGGGTCATGACACGTTTTTAGTGGTAGCCCATGCAGGTCGAGTTTATGTAGTGGTATTCGAACTAGAGTATCACTACAACCTGCGATAGGAACTAAGGAATAGGCTTTAGTTGAGAGAGTACTCAATCACAGTTAGGACTACTTGAGAAGATTCCTGGATGACCCTTGAGAATCTCATTTAAACTATCTCGAAATTCAATTCTGACAGTATCTGTCTATCTTCCTTGATTCATCGTTGAATTTGATTCTTGGTATTCCTTATTGACTTAATTTTCTACCAAGATAACATTATGGGCTAGGTTGCCTCTGTCATGGAATCTAGAGTCTTTTACAGCCATATCAGCTGGTTGGGCGATGAGATAGAGTCTGATTTTGGATATGTTTCTCGAGTGTGGGAATTTAAAGTTTTTGCAGCCAAGCTAGCGGCAATGCGAAAATTTTAAAATACCATGATTCTAGAGGTATATACATTAGTTGTGGACTCCATGGATTATCGCAGCCATACTTACTGGTGTGACGAGGATTCTGGTAACATGGTTCGGATAGACGGGTATGATTATCAGATTACAGGATAGATACCATATAGATGGTGCCCTAGTATAATTGAGTGGAATATCAGGATGGATGTTACTTGAGTATCATGGATTAGATAGAGGGAGCTAGACCACTTATAGCGCAGCACCGTGCCCCGTACCATCAGAGGAATATATCCCAGAGGGGCAGGGCTTTTGTGCTGACAGTCGAGTAGACCGACGCTATGGGTGACGGGTTAGCAGGTCTGTCTTTCATGTCCTTCTTTTTACTTTCATGTGTGATTTCCATTAGTACCTGCCAGGATATGATTATGATATGCTAGATAGCATAGTTACCCTGTTCGAGACTGTAGAATCACGACCAGTAGGACAGAGTTTTGCATATTATCTTGATCTTGTTTGATTTGGGGGTTTGACCTAGCAGGAGTACGATCATCTTAATTTCGAGGACGAAATTCTTCTAAGGAGGGTAGACTTGTAACACCCAGTTTTTCCAAATGAGGGTAATTTTGAACTTTTATATTCTAAATCATTTAATAATGATATTTAAATCATATTGTGATTTTTGGTGATTTTTAATCAATTTTTAAAACTATTTAAAATAGTGATTGGTGATTTTGATGGTTAACTAGCTAAACCCTAGTATTGCTAAGCCTAGAGACTAATCATGACCAAGGAGACCTAATCATGTGTTTAGGATTTCAAATTTCTACATTTAAGCCTAGGGGTATTTTGGTCATTTTGACAATTTTGTGAATTTGTAATTTATATTAATTAAATATTGTGCTAGTCTTTTAGTGGAGCCTTAACCTAGAAGTTAACCTAACCTAGATTAGTCATGAGGTTAAAATTAGGGTTAGAACATTCCTACTAAGTGCCAAGGTTATTAATATCTAGATATTATTAGGAAGATATTTTCCTTTTAGGATATTTGTAAAAAGAAGCCTTAACCAATAGGAAACCTTGGAAATTGGTGGAGTGATCCTAACCACCCATCTAAAACCCTAACCCTACTGATTTCAACAGCCATACAAGCCCCCTCCCTCCTATAAGTATCCCACTTAGGAAATAATTGCCTCCTTTAGAAAACCTAGAAAAAGCCCACTTGTTCTTCCCTAAAACTCTCCCCATTAATCCAAATTGAGCCCAAATTGAGTCAAATCAATTGCATCATCCTCCCCAACAGTAGAGGATACTTGTGGGGGCTTGCTAGCAAGGTTCGAGGACGATTGAACCGAAGAAAATCGAAGGGGACATCGAATCGAGGCTCTTTACATTGAGTTTGAGCACTCAATAGGTAAAACCCTACAAACCCTAGTAAAATTCTGATTTCTTCTCATAGATGCATTCATTTAGGGTTCCCCTAGGTGTAGCCCAAGTTTGGTAGGAATCCGTGTCCATTTCATGTCCGTATCGGACACGTATCGGTGTTTTTAATAACGTATTTGTTGAAATGCCTGTGAGAATAAAATGTTTTTAATTTCAAAAACTAATTAAAAGGAAATTTAGGTCTTGTAATGTAGATCAGAAATCCAACTGACTGAGTAGGAGTTTTGGTGTCCTCGTGTCCAAAACGGACACGCACATACACGTGCAGACACGGTGGCAGTGCCCTGCTGCCACGCGTGTAGTACTCACTGCACAGGCCATTTTGAACCACCAAAATTGGTGTGGGACTCGGGGCAGTGACTGACAAGTCACTCCCCAAGTTTCAGGACTCATAGTGTCGTGTCGGACACAGATTTTAGCACGCACTGATTTTGTACTGAACTGTACACGAGAATATTTCCCACTGATACGGTCTTCGCGTCGGACACTGACACGCATTAGGCTCGATGCAGAGTGTTCAACCTCTAGCCTGAGACCTCAGCTACCTATGGACACGTGCACGAGACCCCATGTGCTTCGTGTCGTGACCTAGGTCGATCGACACGGCTGCACGAGCCTGTGCACAAACTGTGCACTGTGCAGTGTACTCGTGTGTGTTCGAGTGTGCTGGACACTTCGTGTCCACTCTTGTGGACACGAATGACACCCTGGACACGTGTTTATGTGGGGGTGGACACACCTACATGCCTGATTGATAATTTCATTAGTTTTAGGATTTCGAAATAGGATTTTCTGATACTATGTGCTGCTCTGTGAATTCCTAAACTTTGCTATTTTATTTTACTGAATGTTAATGTTAATTTGGCCATGTTTAACTCATGGGTATGTATATTAATTTATTTTAATGATGGATTACATGTGGAACTTGATTTGGATTGATTATAGTTAGGATTGGCATTTGGGTCATGTTGAACCTAACCTGAGATTTGATTCACTGTTAATATAGTTGAACCTGAGATTAGAGGGAATTCTACACTGTCAGTAACCTATGGGTTCATAAGTGATTTCCTGAGAATGAGTTCAAAAAAAAACTGAGTTTCTTTACATAGAATTGAATTGGGATTTATGTATATGATTTCCTGAGATTGAAAACCTGAACTCTTCATTCCCTGTTTAATCTGAATTTGATGTTTAATCTACATGTTTAAATTCATGGGCATGTGTAGTAGCTAATGATAGATTGGTTTTTACATGATAGATTAGGATATGTTATCAAGTGATGGATTTTCATATGTGGTTGGGCTATTCAATTGTAAACCTGAGATTTTGTATCTTCAAATGAACATGCTAACTGAAATAGTGTGAACCTGAGAATATATAGCCTGAATTTTGGGTTTGATTTTACAATAAAAAACTGAGATTTTATCAAGTATGTGTGTTTCCTGTTTGAGATGTAATGTATCCAGGGAAGTCTCTGTCTGAAACTGGGTTTGAATAGAGAGAACCTGAGATGTGAATTCAGGGTAGTAAAACCTGAAAATATTGATGTATGTTAAAGACTTAAAATTGTGTACATGATAACTGAGAAGGGGTTGGACTGATTGTTAATATGATGGTCATTGTTTTCTATTTTCCTGAGAATCTGAGACTTGTTGTAATAACCTGAGAAATTTTATTAACTATTAACACCCACATATATTGTCATGGCACATGTACACACACAGACATCTAATATTTCATCCTAACCTATCATTCTTTCTGTCACATTGTATCACATGTGGACATCCTAAACCTGTGACACTAATAGACACATGTCCCTACACACACCATAGCCAAATGCTTTACACACACACTGTTTCCTGTTAACACAACCTGAGGACAATGTCATTCACTTGTTGTTAACACACATGCCCTATTCCCTATCACTCACACTTAGCTATACATGCCCAGTCACTTTGTCCTCTATGTACACACACATGTATACCCTTAACCCTCTTTCTATATTTCTATATTTCTATATTTCTATATCTCTATATCTCTATATCTCTATGAATATATGAATATATGTATATATAATATAATGTGTATGTATATGTAGGATAGATAATAAAAGTATGATTGAAATATATGCACAAATGTCATAAATATAGACTAACTCCATACATGTACACCATGCTATGCACACACACAAACACCCTATATAAATAGGTACATGGTATGTATATTGAGCCAATGTATGTATATATGTAATGTGTAGATTCTATGTGGACATGTTACTAGTGGGTGGAATTGGTTGATAACTCTAAGGGTGTATAGATGAACCTTTGATATTGTTTTAGATAGACTTGAGTGGTATCACCTTGTTACACCTAGGAAAGGAAAATAGGATTCAATATGGCTTGAAGACCCCTTTTAGTCTAGCTATCATAGTCCAACCCTAGATAGTTGACCCTTGACTATGTTGACTAGATAGAAGCCCAAACCCTAAATGTTGACTTGGGTTGATCCAGAGTTGACCAAGTTTGACTGGGACCTAGTTTGACCTAGACAGTTGACCAAGTTTGACTTAGAGTTGACTTTGACCTAGAATTGACTTAGAATCATGTAGATTGTATCGTAGACTTCATTTACCTTGTTTTAAACACATTATAACCTGTACTGCTCTATTTAGGACTTTGTGACTCCGGTGCAGACATCTGATGTTCATTACTCTTTTCAGAGTAACAGGCGAGTACATTCTCTGATAGTTCTTTCATTTACTTGTCAATTACTGTACTTCAGTTCTAGTTAGTTGTATGTGATTCTCTGTTACAAACACGTATTATTATTTCTGAATCCATGTATGCGACACACATACTTACTCGTCTTACCTCTATTATTCGAATCACCATACGAATCACTATACGAATCACCCTATTCGAATCACCCTATTCGTATCTTCATATGTTGGTTGGACTTGTATTCGTCTTATGTGTTGGATTTTGGATTTATTTGTATTAGACTGGGCGGAGAAATACTGATTAGACATGTAGACATATCCCCCTATTCGAATCATCCCTCTGTGAACAATATTCGAACGATAGCCATCCCACACTTCGCGAGTGTGTGGTGTGCCGTATTACCTACGGCCGTCTACATGTCGAACTCGGTATTTTAAAACACACTTGGAGAATTTATTCGAATCATTGTTTGACTATTATTCGAATCACTATTCGTATCACCTTATTCGAATCACCTTATTAGAACAATGATTAGAATCACATTTGACTCATCTTGTATTAGACTCACTTTGGGATTACACTCGACTTATATTGTACCATCTGAACTCATTATGTTACTCTAGTTCAGCTAGATCTTATTTTACAGTCTTCTTTGCTATGATTCTTCTCTTGTTTCGTTATTTACTTTCCTTGCACTTTATCTGTCTTTCTTACCATCACCTGAACATAAACTGCCATATTCATCCATACAATTGTCTATAACTGCTTTATAGTTCTCTGTTATTTACTTGGGATTTCTTGATGAAATGTACTCGTTCCTGTCCTGACTGGACGTGTTGAAAATATTACAGATGACTGCCCTGAGGACGTTTGCCCTACTTGCCTTGGAGCAGGAGATGACTTAGCTACCTATGGCCCCGACACTCAGGAGTGATTCGGAAGACTAGCTAGTAGACTTGGTTTAGTTTTCATGTTTTAGAATTTGAATTATAATAACTTGAGATTCGAGTTTGTATTTGAGTTTGTTTGAGATATTATTATTTAGTAGTTTATAATGTTGTTATTTAGTTTTTAGTTATAAACTTCTGTGTTATCTTATCGTGCTTAGACTGTGATTGAGATTTTATTATATCTATACTTGTCCTCCGTTCGGAGTTGAGATATTGACAAGTACATTATATAATTGCGTGAGTTGTTGATTAGATAGTAACCTAGGACAGCGTTCTACCGCCGACACTGCGGCGTAGGCTGGACGTACCCACTTCTCGTGCCCTTACTATAGGGTGCGGGTCGTGACATCATGCAAGTTAACCTCGGTGATGAATCCTCTCCAAAGCCAATCTTCATATGTAAAAGCCTGACAGACGGCGAGCGGGAGTCATTGTTGCTACTCATCAGAGAATACATCGACGTCTTTGCCTGGAGCTATGAAGAGATGCCAGGGTTAAATCCCGAGATCGTACTTCATAAGCTCAACATTTATCAGGACGCAAAACCAGTTAAACAACAGCAATGACGGTTTCGTCCAGACATCATGAACTCTATTGAAGCAGAAGTAAACAAGCTTATAGCAAGCTGTTTCATCCGTGAAGAGCAGCACCCAGACTGGATAGCCAATATAGTATCAGTCATCAAGAAGAACGAAAAGATCCAAATTTGTACCGACTTCCGCAATCTAAATGCGGCATGCCCTAAGGATGAATTCCCTCTTTCGATCACCGACATAATGATCGATAATACATGTGGCTTCGAGCGCATGTCCTTTCGAACACCGATCGGCGTGTATTGTTATACGGTCATGCCCTTCGGCCTGAAGAACGCCGGTGCTACATATCAACGTGCTATGAGTGTCATCTTCAGAGATCATTTGTGCATGACGGTGGAGTGTTACGTTGACGACATCGCTGTCAAAAGCCGCTCCAAAAATGATCACTTACATGATTTGAGGATGGTGTTTGATCTTATGCGAGCACACAATTTGAAGATGAATCCCACCAAGTCCTTCCTGGGCGTGTCCAGTGGAAAGTTCTTAGGCTTCGTCTTTACTTCCCGGGGCATTCACATAGACCCCGATAAAACAAAAGCAATCCTGGAGATGAGTCCACCGAAGAACCTCCGTGAACTCCACGGCCTTCAGGGAAGACTAGCCTACATCAGGAGGTTCATATCTAACCTTTCAGGGTGATGTCAACCCTTCACTCAACTTATGAAAAAAGGTATCTCTTTCGTATGGAACGAGGAATGTCAGCGTGCCTTTGATGACATTAAGGAGTACCTGACGAATCTGCCAGTTTTGGTAGCCCCGGTCGCCGAAAAGCCCTTCCTGCTCTATGTACGGGCTATGGAACACTCCCTCGGTGCTTTGCTAGCACAGAATAATGACACGGGACATGAACAAGCCATTTACTATCTCAGTCGGATGATGGTAGGACCAGAACATAGGTACACCGCCGTGGAGAATGAGTGCCTTGCCCTAGTGTTCGCCATTCAGAAAACACGACACTATGTGATAGGACAGACCATCCATGTTGTCTCACGAGTCAATCCTCTCAGTGTTCTCATGACCAAACCAGGTGCACTCAGTTCTCGTCTAGCCACCTGGGCGATACTGTTATCCCCCTACGACATAGTTTTTGTCCACCAAAAGGCTGTCAAAGGTCAAGCCCTGGCCGACTTCTTAGCAGCCCATCCAGGCTCAGAATAGCCAAAATTTATAAAGAAATCCTCGACGAAGTCGTCGTCTCAAACATGACTTCATATGATGCCATTTGGTGAATATTCTTTGACGGTGCTTCAAGAACGGGACCACAAGGTGATATCGTCGCTGGAGTCGGGGTAGTATTAATTTCTCCCTCTGGACTGGTGGTCAATCGGGCATATTCTCTCACAGAACCCTACTCAAACAACGTAGCCAAATATAATGCTCTAGTCATCGGACTCCAACTCGCAAAAGAAGTGGGGATCAAGTACCTGGAAGCGTATGGTGACTCGCAGTTGGTTGTTAACTAGATCCGAGGCTCATACGAGGTTCACAACGAGGACCTGATTCCCTACTATCAGACAGCAATTGCAATTATTGCAACCTTAGAAGGGTTCTTTATAGAGCATGTTCCTAGGTTCCAAAATATCGAAGCCGATGCCCTAGCAGGCCTCGCCGCTTCCTTGGCACTTCCAAATGATGCTCATCATCTAGTCGACGTGATAGGCCATGAGCTGGTTTGTCCCAAGAACAATATTCAACTGGGTACGAGTTACTCCGCCCAGATAACCAACGACATACAAGACTGAAGACGCCTGCTCATCGACTTTGCAGTCTACGGAATTCTGCCAGAGAATATGATGGAAGCAACTTCAATCAGAAGGCGCTCTCTCAGATTCTTCTATGATACCGAGACGAAAATGTTATATCGACGATCCTACGATGGGCTACTGTTAAGATGCCTGTCAAATATAGAAGCTAAAGAAGCCTTACGCGAGGCTCATGATGGCGCTTGTGGGGCTTACCAACCTGGCCCAAAATTGCAAGATCGTCTTCGCCGGATGGGTTATTACTGGCCCACAATGGTAGCAGATGCAGTTGATTATACAAAGAAGTGTAAGGCTTGCCAGATCCATGCAAATTTCATACATCTGACATCCGAATTCTTGCACCCAATATTGGCCTCTTGGCCATTTGAAGGATGGTGAATGGACATCATTAGGCCAATCACCCCACCGTCGTCTAGGGGGCATCGGTTCATACTTGCAATCACCGATTACTTCTCTAAATTGGCGGAAACTGTTCCGCTTGCAGAGGTGAAGACATCAAACATGATTAGCTTCATAAAATATTACGTTATCTACCGTTTTGGACTACCCCGAAGGATTATTCACGACAATGGTCCGCAGTTCGTAAGCTACGCTTTCTATCAATTTTGTGACAAGAATCGGATTCAGAACATGGCCTCGACGACATATAACCCATCGGCTAATGGTCTGGCTGAAGCTTTCAACAAAACCATAATCAAGCTCCTCAAAAAGTTTATGTCGTCAAACAAACGCGACTGGAATGAAAAGCTTGGCGAGTGCTTATGGGCATATCGCACTACGATTCGGACGACTACAGGAAATACACCGTTCTCCTTGGTTTATGGGAGCGAGGCAGTTCTTCCATTGGAGACTCAGATCCCCTCGCTTCGCGTGGCCCTTACTTACCGATTGACGTCGGATGACAATCATTGCCGACGGCTACAAGAATTGGAGGCGTTAGACGAGAAGCATTTACAAGCTCAACAAAGCATAGAGCTCTACCAAGCGCGCATCTCTCGGGCTTTCAACAAGAAAGTCAAACAGAGAATATTCAAAGTCGGCGATCTCGTCTTGGCCGTTCGCCGACCAATGGTCATGACTCACAAGGCCCCTGACAAATTCCACCCTAAATGGGAGGGTCCGTTCATCATTGAGACTGTATTCTCCAATGTCGCATACCGGCTCGCAAAGCAGAATGGAAACTTGCTCATGATGCCCATAAACGGCAAGTTCCTAAAAAAATACAATGTTTAAAAACATCCCCATACTACCTAGAGTGTCGAGTTATGTACATCAGGTACCTCTGAACTTACACTCTGTTCCCTCCAAGGGGACCCACATTGCATCTCTCCGAGTGACAAGTCACGTATATTAATACCTCTGAACTTCCGCTCTGATATTTTGATTGTCATATATCACGTCCGTATTACCTCTGATATAGACAATCTCCTAGCTTAACACCTGTACCCAACTCGGGATAAAAGACATGGTGTTAAGACCACAAAACCTATAACGTCCATATTACCTCTGTTGGATTTTGTCTTGAATCTATTACTCGCACCACCATTGCGCAAAAGGGTAATAGGTCCACCAAAAATTATTCCTGATTATCGTGTGTCACGTCCATATTACCTCTGATACCGATAGTCTTCCGACTTAACACCTGTGCCCAACCCGGGATAAAAGACATGGTGTTAAGACCACAAAACCTGTCACGTCCATATTACCTCTGTTGGGTTTTGTTTCAAAATCTATTACCCGCACCGCTAGTGCGCAGAAGGGTAATAGGTCCACAAAAGTTATTCTAATCTATTACCCGCACCACCAGTGCGCAGAAGGGTAATAGGTCCATAAAACTTATCCTAATCTATTACTCGCACCGTCGGTGTACCAAAGAGTAGCAGGTCCACAAAATATCATTCAAATCTATTTGCTCGCATTTCCAGATGCATAAAAGGGCAATAGGTCCACAAAAAGTCCCCCAGTGGGATGTCCTTTATCAAACACAAAATGCTGTATTAGGCCCTCTAGTACAAGCACCACAAAATATCACAAATAAAGAATGGAGTGAATATATTCTATTTATTCAAAATCAGTTACATTCATAGGACTACATCAACAGCAGAAAATCTAGCAATATATAGTTTGGTCAGTTTGACAGCACTTCGCCTTCACCAAAAAGCAGTTTCGTGGCCGTCGAAAGAAGTCATGTTTTATTGCTGAAAAGCAAACAAGGCTGTTGAATCTCCAAGGAGCTGCCCGGAGGAGGACAAATATAGCATGCTTTTCTCCCCTCCGTATTACGGATACCTTAGCCCCGCTCCTCCGAAGGACCATACCTTCAAAACAGCATCCCTGATGGTGGTTTCGCCTACTTGGAGAGCCGTGAAGACAGGACATTTATGACGACGCCTGACCACCGTCCAACTCTCCGAGGTATAAAGGTTCTTCCTACCACCTCGGGAAAACTCTTCCGAATCATGAAGAGTTCTGAGTTGTCACGGGAAAAACTCTTCCGAAGCATGAGGAGTTTTGAGCTGTCTGATGTATGTGTCAGAATGGTGTATTTTCACTCTATCGTCGATACCGGTCCTGGAGAAGTTTGCTAGCCAGATCCCTACAAAACACGGAAAAAGGGTTTAGCAGCGAGAAGGAAAAAAATGACTCCTTTTCAGCTATGCGGCCTAACCAAATAGAACTCATGCGGCTCAGTAATGAGACACTTAGGCGGCTCAGTCAGAAAGTGCTCATACGGCTTAGCCATGAGGCACTTAGGTAGTTCATGCGGCTCAGTCATGAAGTGCTCATGCGGCTCAGTCACGATGCATTTATGCGGCTCAGTCATAAGGCACTTATGCAGCACAGTTTTGAAGTGCTCATGCGGCTTAGTCTTGAGGCACTTAGGCGGTTCATGCGGCTCAGTCATGAAGTACTCCTGTGGCTTAATCATGAGACACTCATGTGGCTCAATCAGGAGGTACTTATGCAGCTCAGTTATAAAGTATTCATGCGGTTCAGTCCTGGGGCACTTATGCAGTTCAGGTTCTAATGAGCAGCGCTTATGCGGCTCAGCCCATGCGGCCCTATTATACAGAACACTTGCGGTCCAAATGAGATAGGGCATGCATCGACCAGGCTTAAAGCACAGAGGCAATATATGACAGGCCCGTGCATAAAATATGCGATATGGCCATTCAAAATTTAAGTCGTCGTCTTTCCACCGTCCTTACCCTTGATAGGGGATTACACGTCGGGATGAATGGAAGGAGAGTCTGCCGCTCTCGACGGAGAGGCAAGTCCCTTTCCTTTGGCCGCAACACCAGTCGACTTGGAAACTTTTTGAGCCATGGCTAAATTAAGACAGAAAGATGAAGACGAAGGAGAAGAAGGTGAAAGAGAAAAATCTCTCTCCGAATGACCCCTATTTATAGAGTTTTCGAAGAGTGTCTCTTCGATTCTTGTGATCATTAAATATAATGACGACGTTTGGGGATTTTATCCCTAGTAACCGTCGACTTTATCTCAAAAAGTGCCTCTTCGATTCTCGAGATCATTAAAGATAATGACGACGCTTGGGGATTTTATCCCTAGTAACCGTCGGCTTTATTTCGAAAAGAGAACCCAAATCCAAAACCGAATTAAATACAGCAGTGACAGCTGGCAGGCTGGATGGGGTCTCTCTGCGGCTCAAGATTTCCCTGCGGCTCAAAATTTTCCTGTGGCTCAAGATCCCTCTACGGCTCGAAGTCTCTCTGCGGCTCAAGATCTCCCTGCGACTAACTCTCCTGACTTGAAGACTCCCTACGGCTTGACATATCTCCATGCTTCTTATTCAAAGTATTCTAAATTTGTAATTTAAAAACTTTGAAGGGGGTCTTGTAGAAGCATGGAAAATATAGGGTTTATACGGGTCACAATTTGCCACATAAGTACTTTGGGCCAAACTAGTCCGCATAAAGGAGAGTCGCATGACAGATTCAGTACCCTATGCGGCCCGTCGACAACCAGACTGATTCGAGCCGCAGAAAAAAGATATGCGGCCAAGTTGATCAGTTCATCTGATGAAGCTGACAAATTCTATCAAAACTGACAAAAATGACAGCTCTGACACTCTGACAAAAAGATACGACATGATCAGACAAAATATCATGTCACTAAAAACAGGGTTCATGTGCTTAGACATAGTCATGTGGCCAGAAGGATTGCTACCCAAGCCGCATGAACCTTATGCGGCTCAAACATATACGGCCCTAAAGTCTCTGAGCATTATGCGGCCAAGGGTGACTGTAACCTAAGCCGCATGAGCTTTATGCGGCCCAAAATACAGAATCTATGCGGCTCAAAAGTCCTTAAGCTATATGCAGACTAAGGAAGGTTGCGACTTAAGCCGCATGAGTCTTATGCGGCCCAACATGGCCGAAAACTGAGAGACTCATGCGGCTCAAAATAATTCCTATCCTACGATAGGACACGTGGCAGGCTGACCAAGTCTCAACCACCCAGATTTGTTGTAATAAAATCCCAATAAATCGCCAGCTGGCGGCCAAAGAGCGGGTCTTCACGTATTGATTAGCCACATGGCCACGGGCCATCTATGCGGCTCAAAACACCTATAACTATAAATAGCAGGGTGCCACACCCCTACAAAAGGCTGGCAACCTTCGAAAGGCAATTTTTTCAAGTGCTAAAGACTGCGTCGGATAGTCCAAGGAGTAAGGCAGAGTTGATACACTTTCCTGAGCCTCCACCGTCATCCCCCAGAATAAAAAACTAAACAATTGTACTTAGATTGTTTCCTAAGATTTTTTTCTAGGCTTTTCTTTGTACAAGCGAGTTTGCAATCAATTTCAGTATTTCTGTAATACCTGACTTTGATATTTAATGGCAAACAGAGACATCAGTAGTGCTAGGAGTAGACTGCTAGGACTGTTGGGTTATGTCTTTCAGTTTCTTATTATGTATTTGATTTGTACTCTGTTTGGTGTTGATAACACTTAGCTCTTTTTAATTCTGGTTTTGTATTGAACTTTGAGATCTTTCTATCTATTCTATTTCGTGCTAATTTTCATCTTAGTTACTTTGTGATTGAGTTGTATCCTTCTGAGATTATCCTCCATTTTGGAGAGTATATCTTTTTGGACATATATATTATATTGTGTTAGATGTTTTGAGACCTAGGACAACGTTCTACTACCGACACTGCAGCGTAGGCTGGACATACCAATGGTCTCGTACCCTTTTACTAGGGCGTGGGTCGTGACACTTTAGGCTTTCAACCAAGTTATCCCCTACTACAGATGAGGAGAAGGAGCACATGGCTCGAGTTTCTTATACGACTGCTGTTGGCAGCTTAATGTATGTTATGGTGCGTACTCGACCAGACTTTGCACAAGCCGTAAGTGTGGTTAGTTGTTTTATGCCTAATCCAGAAAAGAAGCACTGGGAGCCTGTGAAGTGGATATTCAGGTACTTGAAGGGCACCACTAATGTGAGATTACACATTGGTGGAGACTTTAGTTAAGTTAGTAGATATGTGGATTCGGACGATACTGGTGATCTGGATAGGCGTAGGTCAACTACTGGAGACATGTTTATTTTACATGGTGCACCTGTCAGTTGGAGGTCTATGTTGCAGGCTACGGTTGCCCTATCGACTACGGAAGTAGAGTATATGGAAGTGACAGAGGCAGTAAAAAAGGGCCTATGGCTTCGCGGATTGATTAATGACTTGGGGGTGATGCAGGATGTAGTTGATGTGCATTATGATAGCATGAGTGCTATCCACTTGGCAAAGAATCAAGTCCATCATGCAAGGACCAAGCATATTGATATTCGCTACTATTTCATACGGAATGCTGTAGAATACGGTGATATTGCACTTGAAAATGTGCATACCAAGGATAATCCCACTGATATGTTGACTAACGTTGTTCCTGGAGCTAAGTTCCAACATTGCTTGAACTTGCTCCAAGTCCTACCAATTGCTTGAGAGCCCTTAGGGATGGAATGGACGAGCGGTTGATTAGGTGAAGCTGTGCGGTAGAGAAGTGTCGGCTCAATTTTATGGCAAAATCTTGCCGATATGGAGATATGAAGAAAAAGTCCAAAAATAGGCCCATGACCTTTTTTGACCATATATATGGTAATCCTATATAAGATTGAATTGGACCATATATGTGGTATTCCTACATAAGATTATATTTTTAGCCTACATAGGATTGAATTTCTATGCTATATAAAGGGGTCTATAGGTGATCCTTGAGATATTTCATTGTGCTCAATAAAAGTTGTTGAATAAGTTCAACACAAGAGAGCTAATGTTGTTGAATAAGTTTAACACAAAAATATGAGAGATTTTTTTCTTTCTGATAGAGAGTTCTTGAGTGCAAGGAGAGAAGTGTTGAGAGCTATTGTAATTCCTTTTCTTCTTCATAGTGGAACTAAATCACCATTATCTGTGGAAGTAGGCATCTTGGCCGAACCACGTAAATTATTGTCTTTGTGGTTGTGAATTTTTTCTGAGTCTCTTGGGTTTATTTTCGCTGTCACCCAACAATATCCTATCTAAATAGGATATCAATCAACAAATTAACTATTTGATACTATCCCTATTTGAATATCATACAATTTCCTAATAGGACTCTATAGGTTGGTTAGTATGGATAAGCATGATCATACACAGAGGAATTCTACATATCTACTACTATTGGCAACGAGTATAGACCTATATATATAGCTAGTGAGAAGTTTGAGACATTCAGAGGCATATTGCTGAGAGTTGTTCTGGAGTAATATAGCATCACCAAAAGTTACGAGCACGTCATCCTCAAGGTCATGCAACTCCGAGTTGGTGAGTGGATTTGAGGTTGTGTCACGAACCGCACCTGGAGTAAGGGCACGAGTGCGAGGCAACGTCCCAGCCTACGCCGCAGAAATGGCGCAGAATGCTGTCTAGGTCTAGTATCTAACAACAATTATAATATCAAAACCTGTCGAAAATGGTCAACTCCGAACGGAGGACAAGCAATGACAATATAATATACTCAATTACAAATTCTAAGAAAAAATATGACACTGAAAGATTAAGACAACAAAATATGAAAATATCATCCTAAAAGTCCAACCCAGAATAATACAAGTCCAAAGTCTCAGAGTCAACAATCTCAAATACAAAGACTAAATAATAACAAGCCAAAGTGTAATCTGGAGACAAAGTCCAGTACTAAACTAATCTAGCTAAGCTACTCTAATACCTCATCGGCTGGAGCTAACCCTTACTAAACTAGGGTCTCCAAGTCTAAGCCAACTACGTCATGGGGACCGTAGTAGGTAGGACACTCCTCCTCGCCATAATCTGTAAAATTTTGTCAACATATCCAGTCAGGATGAAATGAGCACAAATCTCCAGTAACAGTTCTAGTTAGACGATATTAAAAATATAGCAGTAAATAGAGAGAATGTACAAGGTAAAGTGGTACATATATGGATCATGGTAAGGAATATCAAGACTATAAATGAATGTAAGAGCAAAAAAATAGTATATATCATGTACGAGAATCAGGAACTACTATCTATGTGAGTATAAAGTAGTTTCAACATGTGATTGGCTTAGGAACTTGCACGAGAATTTGGCCTGGCTAATCATACGTGCGGTATATGATTAACACTCACGGGAATAACAATGTCTTGCACGGGAATGATTTGATCACATATCTACGCTAATACCCCCGCCCCTGACTAGTATAGTGGATCCAACCATGACACATTATGACACAAGATTCTCTGAGAAGGTAGCTAGCCTTCGCTGGAATCGTGTCTATACATTGCATATGGAACAAGGAAATACTTGCATAAGATATACCAAGGAAAATAAAAGGAATAACATTTCATGACGGGATCCAGACAAATACCAGTTCGCGTGAACAATGTGTCAAGAGAAGAAGGATATCTACACTAAATACAAGAAACATAGACGATATCATAAAACAGAAATACTATCAGAGAATGTACTCACCTAAGATCTAGTAGAAAATGTCAACAGTGTATCGAGGCTCAGAGTGAAGTCACAGACCTAAAGATGAGATATACATGAGTTAAATATAGTTTAACAGTGTTAGGCATGATTTCTAGGGTATGCTATACAAATCTAGGTCAAATTCAGTCAAACTAAGTCACACCAAGTCAAACTAAGTCACACTAGGTCATATAAAGCCAAAATATATCAAACTAGGTCAAGCTAAGTCAAACAAAGTCAAACTAGGTCAAGCTAAGTCAAATAAAGTCAAACAAGGTCAAATAGGGCCAATAGTTGACTCATAGTTGACTTTTGGTTAACTGGTCAACTCTGGTCAACTCCTAGTCTATTCTAGGTAAACTGGGTCAATGGTTGACTCACAATTGACTTTTGGTCAACTAGTCAACTCTGGTCAACTACTAGTCCATTCTAGGTCAAATTGGGTCAATGGTTGACTCACAGTTGACTTTGAGTCAAAACAGTCAACCTTGGTCAAACAGGGTCAAATCTAAGTCAAATACCCTATTCCTAACCATTACCTACCAAAATAACCCACTTACCTTATCTCTATTGGTATCTTATATCAATACCTTAAATATATAGGTAATACCTTAACACCCCATCTACTTTAGACTAGTAGATAACTCACTATCCTAGGCTAATAGATCCTACCATTTCTTTAGACTAGTATCTACCCATGTATCTTAAGATCCTACCAATACCTTACCCTTAGACTATAGGTAAATTCCATTACCTTGCCAATACCTTAGACTTCTCATTTACCCTCCAAGGTACTAACTATCCCTCTAAGATACTAACTTGTATCTAACACTCTAACTTACTAGTATCCTAATCTCTATGTAACACCCAGTTTTCTAAAATGAGGATAATTTTGTAATTTTAATCATTTATTGATTTGACATTTAAATCATGATATGATTTTTGGTAATTTTTAAATCATTTTAAAACTATTTAAAATCATGACTTGTGAATTTAATGTGTTAGCTAGTGAACCCTAGAACTGTTGAGCCTAGAGACTAACCATGACCATAGGAACCTAACCATGTGATTATAATAACTATTTACAACTTTTTAGGCTAAGGGTATTTTGGTCATTTTGTGACTTTTGAATTATTTAGGATTTTAATTAATTGGTGAATTTTAGATTATTTTAATAATATTTAAATTGATGTATTATGATTTTGGTCATTTTTCATATTTTAATATTTTGGGAAAATTTTATATTTTTAATATTATTTTTATTGGATTTGTTTAGTCGGGTTTGAGTTTCGTCTCGTTCCGACTTGTATTGTGACCCGGGTAGCTTAAACTCTAGATGGGACCCAATATTAAGTTAGGCATAGCCCATATGATATTAATTTTAGTCCACATGTTATTAATTTTAGTTAGTAGTTAGACTAATTATTTATGGATAGGTTTAGTTTAATTAGAGACTTAAAACTAGACTAAATTGACTTCAACCTTTAACCCATTCCTAATTTAAATCAAATAGATTAGTGGAGGGCATTTTGGGCATTCAAATAGGGGACACCTCACCATTTTTGGGCAGCCACCTATGGGGGGGATAAGGAGTGAGTCACTCCTTCATTCATTTGTTTTCATCCACTTTCTCTCTCTTGTTATTCCCTAAATTAATTTAGAGATGAACCTCCATTGATTTTATCTCCAAATCAACCCCTTCTTCCACCAAATCTTCTTCGTTTCTCCTCTACTCCATGGTTAGAGGGTGCTAGCCAAGTTTGGGAGGATTCGGAGCTCGTTCGTGTCCTTTTAGAATCTCTACGTGTCGGTGTCGTGTCGAAAGGATTTTCCTTTGAATCTCTCTTCCGGAAGGTATAATCTCTCCTCTAATCCATCCCTACATGCATATAGAAATATTTTGAACCCATAGGAATGACCCCCATGGTTGTATCTCCATTTGTGTCCATTTCATGTCCATTTGGAGGTCATGGGAGTGTCCTTTGTGTTGTGGTTGTGTCCATGTGGGAAAACCCCAAATTTGGACACACTATGTGTTGTTGTTATGTATGAATGAATTATTACATGTTTAATCTCATATTTTTGTATTGGAGATGTGTTCTATAGTGTATCATATATATATATTAGTGTAGAGAGTGAGTTCTTGATATATTATGTTATATACTTGTGTTTCTTTTGTCTCAAACTTCCTAAATTCGTCATAATATTTATCCACATTTTTAGTAGCAATAGCAACTTAGAAATGTCATAACTTTTAGCTTAAAATTCCAATTTATCTTCCGCTTTTTTTAAAAGAACCGTATCGAAGTTAGCTTTCCAAATATATATATTTTAATAAGCAAAATTCGTTCTAAAACTTTCTGTAAAATTATTTGAGTGTCAGCTGTACGAAAGACGAACGTGTTTCGGTGTTTTTGCGATTCCGGGAGCTTCCGAACACGAAAATTCGATCCGTTTAAAGTTTCGGAAAGCTAACACAAAGATCTATAACATACTTTAATCCTAGAATTTAGTGAATGCCTAATTGGTACAGTATTGATTTTAAGTAGAAGAGTGACTATACGATGTATGCATTTTGTGTAACACTACCAAAATACATGGATTTACCGACGGCCTTATCCGTCGGTATTCCGTCGCCAAAAATAAATACCGACGGATTACCGACGGATATTTTGGTAAAACAGCCGTCGGGAATAACCTCGTCGCTAAAAACATATCCGTCGCTACTCCGTCGCTCAGCGACGACTTAGCGACGGAATACCGCCGGCTCATTTAAATATATATAGCGACGGATTACCGACTAGCTTTCGTCAAAACATGTATCAGGATATAGGTTTAGCGACGGAATACTCCGTCGCTAAAGAGTCAGCAAAACCGTATCAGTGATTTTCTGATACGCAATATCCGTCGCTAATCCGTCGTAGATTTGTCGGTAAAAGCGTATTAGCGACAAAACATCCGTTGCTAACAGCAAAATTTATGGACATCAAACAGAACTAGGTCGACGGACATTCCGTCGCTAAACCGTCGCTCAATGTAAAATCCTACAGATAGCGACGGATATTACGTCGCCAATCCGTCGCTTTATTGAAATGCTCCAGGTAGCGACGGTTTTTCCGTCGCCACTTCGTCGCTAAACTCAGTTTTTCCAGATAGCGACGGACTATCCGTCGCTCAGTAGTCGCCAGTCCGTCGCTAACTTCTAATTTTTGAAAAAAAAAATACTGCAAACAGACTCTTTCCTGTTTGTACAACACATCCAACACAATATCAAACATGCAAAATATCCATATACAACACCATATATCCATATCCAACACGAATATCCAACGTATCCAATATCCAACACCATATATCCATATGCAAAATATCCATATCCGACACCAATATCCAACGTATCCAATATCCAACAAAATATTACCAACACAATATATCCAATATCCAACATTAAATTATCCAAACATAAAAAAAATATCCGAACATACAATGTATCCAAATGTCTACAAAAATTTCGGCAGCACCTCCTTTGTATATCAGATCATCGCTTATAACCCAGCGTAGGTATATATCCAAAAATCACATAGACGAAATATGCACATACGAATTTAATGCACACCAATTATCCAAGAAAAGACATCAATTATACTGAAGAGTAACCTAATATCCGTCGTTATACTGAAAATTTATCTTCAAGTGTGAGAACGGATGGCTCAGAATACACAACCCAAAATTCATTCTAGCATACATTAGTGTGAATCATCTATGTTCTGTACATATGGTGTAGTATATGATCTTATCGTATATAGTATTTGAAGAACGTAACAGAATCAAGATGAACTCACATAATGTAATACTAAGACATCATCTACTACTATATAAGATATAGTGATAGGTTGTCGTATCATCATTGCCGAGGGATGAGGGTCGGAGGACAGTCAACTTATCTACGGCTACATAGTTTCTGCCTCGCCAGTCGAATGGCTGCAGGGACTATATATGTCCTGATCATCATGTCGTACCGTAGATTAATGCAAATGGAGCTGGAAACAAAATACAGAAACCAAAAAACAAAATACAGAATCCAATCCCTGGGTTCGCCGAAAATACAAAACACAGAATACAATCCCTGTATTTTAAGTGTGAGAACGGATGGCTCAGAACACAATCAGGACGTGCTGGATTAGTATAGACTATTTCGAATTAGTATCGTGGAAGGTTTAGTAACAATTGTACTTGAATTTCAATTTGGATGTGAAAATCTGTATCGTAAGCCAAACTAAACATAATCAGTTCTATTTCACATGCTTAATTGTCAAGTATGGAAACGAATAGCTCAGAACACAACCCAAAATTCATTCTACATGAACTCACATAATGTTTACAGTCTTGGTCTCAACTGTCTTCGATTCTATGATCCCATGTCTTAGGTTAAATAAATCACTAACCTCATCACGGTGGGTCTTGGTGTAGCACTCAAATGTGGGGCACCCGTAAATTCGTCGAGTTTTTAAATCATCGACATTGAGTTTTAAACCCTCACGTAGCCTTTCTGCTTCACTTCTAGGGTCGAGCAGCATCTGCTCCTCCCTACTTCCCTTCTTCTTATTTAACTCTCTCAGCCACATATGACATCTAGCTCAAGTATAGAGTCGGGGGAGAAGAAGTGGGCAGGAAGATGAGGGGGAAGCAGCACAGCCGGCGGCATGACCCGGAGGAAGTACATAGGTTTTCTTCAACAGCCGTAGGAGGACTATTTCTCCTACGGCTGTTGAAGAAAACCTCTGTACTTCCTTCGGGTCATGCTGCAGGCTGTGCTGCTTCCCCCTCATCTTCCTGCCCACTTTTTCTCCCCCGACTCTACACTTGAGCTGAATGTCATATGTGGCTAAGAGAGTCAAATAAGAGAAGGGAAGTAGGGAGGAGCAGATTGGTTCAGAGCCATGGTAGAGGAGAGGAGAAGGAAGATGCTTGATCAGAACGGATGGCTCAGAACACAAGTCAAGATTCAGTCTAGCATACATTAGTGTGAATCATCTATGTTCTTATCGTATATAGTATCTGAAGGACGTAACAGAATCAAGATGAACTCACTAATGTAATACTAAGACATCATCTACTACTATATAAGATATAGTGATAGGTTGTCGTATCATCATTGCCGAGGGATGAGGGTCGGAGGACAGGCAACTTTATCTACGGCTACATAGTTTCTGCCTCGCCAGTCGAATGGCTGCAGGGACTAGTGCAAATGGAGCTGAAAAAATATGCATAAACCAAACCAATATATAATGCGTGGCTGAGAGAGTCAAATAAGAAGAATGGAAGCAGGGACGAGCAGATGGGTCTAGAGCCATCGTGGAGGAGAGGACGTATACTGTGATAATATCTTCTCCAACATTCGATCCCACTACTGATATCATTTCTGTAAGGGTGATCTCTCAGAGTATACGTCCTACCCAGATGGATCTCTCGGAGTATCCTCTCCGGTTGGTTGTCGTATCATCATTGCCGAGGGATGAGGGTCGGAGGACAGTCCACTTTATCTACGGATACATAGTTTCTGCCTCGCCAGTCGAATGGCTGCAGGAACTATGTTACCGCGGTGTCGTAGTCCAATATAATCCAGAGATTGACACAGTTCTAATTCATATATGTAGTCCAATACAAATAGTCTAAAACAAAAACAACCCAATAAAAATAGTCCAATACAAATAAGTACTAATAGCTAATGCTTGCCACGCTGCTCACGCAAACGCTCAGTGATACTTTCACGCAACCACCTCCGAAAAGCGAGATTTTTGGTGCGAGGAGAGGCGTCGTCCCTTGCCAGGACTGCATCAAAAGCACTCTCGGCATTACTAGCTACCGGTGCTGGATGACTAGAACTCCCGGTCTCACTAGCAACCGGTGCCACTTCCTCCTCAACTGTAGGAGGAGCCACCTCAGCATTCACTGTTTTCTTCAAACGACGTGCTGCTCCTCGGGTCATGGGTGCCATCTGGTAAGTATATGTAACAGAATGTAAAAGAATGTAACAGCTCAAATTCAAAAACCAAAATCCCTATGCCAACATGAATCATAACATATAACTTAAACCCAGACATGACATAGGATTAAACCTAATGATTTAATCATCCTTAAATCAGTAAACACAAACAATGTACTAATTCTCAGTTTGTGTGTCCGTGTGTCTGTGTGTCCGTGTGTCCGTGTGTGTGTGTGTCTGTGTGTCCGTGTGTCCGAGTGTGTGTGTGTGTGTCCGTGTGTGTGTGTGTCCGTGTGTGTGTGTTTGTCCGTGTGCGTGTGTGTCTGTAGGAGAGGAGGAGGCAGCTGCCCGCCCCCTCCCACCGCCCCCTCCACACCCCCCGCCCCCTCCCACCGTCGCCCCTCCACACCCTCCGCCACCCGCGGCCAGCCCCCCTCCACACATACCCCCCCCCCCGCACCCCGCGGCCAGCCCCCGCCCCCATCTTACCCCCCCCAACGCTGCCCACCCCCTCGATCCCACCGCCCCCTCCACACCCTCCGCCCCCCGCGCACGGCCAGCCCCCCTCCGCAACCCCCGCACCCCGCGGCCAGCCCCCGCGCGCCCCCATCCCTCCAACGCTTCCCGCCCCCTCCCACCGCCCCCTCCACACCCCCTGCCACCACCGCCACCGCCGCCCCCCGCAGTCGACGCCGCCCCCGCAGCCCCCGACGCCCCCGGCCCGCTGCACCCACGACCACCGCGCGCGTGCGCGAGAGAGAGAGAGCAAGAAAGAGAGAGAGAGAGAGAGAGAGAGAGAGAGAGAGAGAGAGGGAGAGGGAGAGGGGAATACCTTTGGGAGAGAGAGAGGAGAGGGGGTCGCCGATCACCGCCGCGGGAGAGAGAGGAGAGGGGGGTCGCCGATCGATCACCGCGGAAGAGAGAGAGAGAGAGAGGAGAGAGAGTGAAATTTGGGGGGAATGAAAAAGTTTCCCCCGTCGTTTCAACTTAAGTCTGGAACATAAATTTAGCGACGGAGTAGCGACGGATTATTCCGTCGCTAATGCGTCAGTAAATCTCGCGCGAGTAGCGACGGATTATTCCGTCGCTAAGTCGTCAGTAAATCTCGCGCCAATATTTTAGGCTTTTGCCGCCAAAATGTCCGACGTTCTAGCGACGGATATAAAACCGTCGCTACATGGCCGACTACCTATCGACGGTATAGCGACGGATATGGACATAAAAAAATAAAAAAAATTGTCCACTGCTTTCTATCGGTATTCCGTCACAAATCCGTCGGGGATCCGACGGTGATAGCGACGAAAAATGTCCGTCGCTAAATGGCCGTCGCTAAAGTACTGTAATTTGGTAGTGTAACCTATGAGCCTATGTAGTATGGATATTAAATAAATATAGAGTATGTAATGCATGATATGTTAGATGAATGAAATGATATATATATGATATATATCCTCTTTACATTAATGTATATATATAGTTGAATGCAAGCATGTAGGAATGCAATTAATGTAATATATGTAAGAAATACATAAATGCATGAATGAAAGAATGATATACAATGCATGCATGAAAGTATATAATGAATGCTAGATATAAATGCAAGGTATATATGTAATGATAGATATGAATGCATAATGTATAAATATTGTAAATGCAATATCAGATTTTATATGTAGACATAGAACCAATGTATAGCTGATATTTAGATTGAATGTTAGTTCATTTTAGGTTGTTCGAACACTGAACTGTCCATATAAGCATATATACCTTCTTTTTCCTATTGCCAAGCCAATTTTAGTTTTCAATATTGTGGAATGTCTATGAATGTAATGTTAACCTTCAATCCCTTAATTCGAAATGTTAGTTAATTTCAGTATTAGACAATACATGAGCTGTATGCATATGGGATGTTGGCTTAATGGCAGATTTCAGATAACATGGTTCATTTTATGTGGTTAGTTACACCAGTTTATGGGATAGCTCACTTTAGTTTATATGCAAATGTGAAACTAAACTGAGAATGAACTTCACCCTCTGCACAAAGACACCCCACTCTATATCAACCACCATGCCATGTAACCCTTCTCTAAATGTTTGCTATAATGTATATAGATTTATGTAAAGTATAGATGCATATTAGTTATTAATTAAATAGTCTCTACTCTAATGTATATAGATGTATACTTGTATCCATGCTTGTTAAGTATAATACATGTGTAATGTAGATGGGTTAGCTTTGTGCCATGTTAGTGTAAACTCATAACTAGTGTTGATTTTTCTTTTTATTTACACCTCCATGTTCACACACACACACATAGCTTTACATGTTAGTTCTTTTCTCTTATATATATATATATATATATATATATATATATATATATATATATATATATATATATATATAATGTTGAATATGCATGAATGTAATGTATCTTGATATGTGACTTGTGTTGGCTTGTATAACCTTGGATTTGTATGGTGTGTACTAGCTAGGGTAGACTGGTTAGGCTTAGTGAGACTTCATTGAGTCTAGGTTGACCCAGTTGACCTAGCTTTGACTAGATAGTTGACTAGAGTTGACCAAGTGTTGACTTTAGCCTAGCTTGACCTAGACAATATGTAGATGCATTATAGCAGTCTATTTTCTTATTTTAGACATGTTGTAAGTTGTGTTGCTCTGATTAGAAGACAGACACCTCTCCTCAGACAGTACACCCTCTTCGGACATTCAGTTATCAGGCGAGTACATTCTCTGACCGTTTCATACTTGTCTGAATTTACATTCTTACTCTAGATTACTGTACTTGATGCTGACACGATTGTTATCACGGATTGGTACTATATGGATCTTCTTTTGAGATGTTATCCCCTTGTATTCACTAGATACATATTGTGATGTGCGTTTCACTTACATATTGTATTTATTGAATACCTATATCCTTGTATACTCATTGTGCATATTGTACTCTTATTATCATATGAGTCCCAGGGATAGACCATTGTACACTATTGTATAACATTGTACAACTATTGTATAACATTGTACATCTATTGTATAATATTGTACATCTATTGTATAACATTGTACACTATTGTATAAGATAACGTAACTGGAGTGGATCCTTGTGTATTGATTGGAGAGGGGGAGTAGAATTATTTATGTAATCAAATCCTATTATACAACATTGTATAACTATTGTATATGTCTATTGTACACTCACGTACAATGGAGTTACCATTGCATTGTTCTAGACCGTTTACATAACCATATTGTGCTCTAAATCACATGTTGCTTACAGTTCTTACTTATCATATATAGATATTTTCTATTATCAAATCTCTGCTGTTTTTCATATACATTCTCTTTCAGCGTTTTCTGTACCTTACTCTATTGCATGCTTTATATTTCCTAACTTGATATGAACTGCGTGAGATGTTTTGTGCTCGTTCCTGTCCTGACTGGACCTGTTGATAAATTTTACAGATAGCCTGGAGATTGTCTGCTAGCCTAGAGGAGACACAGTAGAGGTTGCATAGATAGCTAGGGTTTTGCTTATAGCTTATTTTTAGTTGTCTTGAGTTGTATTTATGGATTACTGTATTTGAGATTTGAGATGTTTTCTGGGTTGTGTATCTTAGACACTTAGACTTCTATCTGCTGTATCTCTTTTGGATTTCATGTTTTATCTATCTTCTATTATGCTCTACCTTAGATGTGATTGAGTTTACATTCTGCTATGTCACCCCCATTCGGGGAGTATAAACTGATTAGTCTTATACTGTTAGATGCATGAGACCTAGGACAGCGTTCTGCCGCCGATACTGCGGCGTAGGCTGGACGTACCCACTTCTCGTGCCCTTACTTTAGGGTGCGGGTCGTGACACGTTTTTAGTGGTGGCTCATGCAGGTCGAGTTTGTGTAGTGGTATTCGAACTAGAGTACCACTACAACCTGTAGTAGGATTAGGATATATTTTTGAAAGTACGCAATCACAGTTAGGATCCCTTGAGAGATTCTTGGGACGACCCTTGAGAATCTTATTTTAACTTCGATTTGAAAACTCTTCTCCCTTTGATTTGATTTATCTTTACTTTCTGTTGTTGGATTTGATTTTGATGATGATTATTGAGTTTTGAATCTTGATGTTAGCTGTTGCATCCGAGTTTGTATTTATATGACTTGATGGATTTTTGTTCATTTTTGAATCTTGATGTTCGTTGATAAATTTGATTTTTTTTGTTTAGGGTATTCATTGTTGATTTAATTTAATTTTTGTCAAGATGAAATTATATGGGCTAGGTCATCTATGTTATAGAATCTAGTCTTCTACAGTCACATTAGCCAGCATGGTGAGGATATATAGTCTGACTTGGATATATTTCTCGGGTATGGGAATTTAAGATTTTCGCAGCCACGCTAGCGGCATCGCAAAAATGTTAAATACCATGATTCTAGAGGTATGTGCCTAAGTCGAGGACTCTGTGATTATCGTAGCCTTGCTTACTAGTATGACGAGGATTTAGAGTACCATGATTTTGGATAGACGCATATGATTATCAGATTGTACCTTGGATATTTTTGAACATGTTTTCTCTATTTTTGTTTCGGTCATTCAAAAAAAAGAGAATTTATTGTTGTTTTGTTCTATTTCGCTTCTCATTGTTTAACTTAGGAGTAGGTTTAGCTGTTTTTATAAACCTTTGTGTAACTTTTTGCTATGAGTTTCTTCATAATACAATGAATCGATGATTTTTTTACTAGACCTTATCTTGGATTTGATAGTTTAGCTCTGGGTTTCAAAATGGTTCCTTCTTTAAACAGATAAGTAAAACAGATTTTATCGTTATTTCTTTCTTGCTATTATTCTTATATTAAATAATAATAATAATAAAACTGTCTTGATTACATCAATCACCTAATTTGCAATGTTGGTAGGAATCTAAATGTTGGTCTTAACGTAGAATAATTTTTTTTATATTGGGACATGATAATATATATGAATATATATATAGCAGACACTTTGCCTGACACGTATGCATGCTACACTTGAATTCCCATCTATTTAAATATAAATTTCATGTTAGTAGTTTTGTTTACATCACTGCACATGTATGTTATATACAGGGTTTCAACTCTTAAAAAAAATTGGTTGAGTTTTGTGTTTGAATTTGTCCAATCTAAGACTGTGTGCATATTAACCCTTAATACTGGATTTTAAATGTTATTTCAATTTGTTGTTTTAAATATGATATTTTGAGCTATATACATTGTTGTATGTAGGAATATAATGTTAGGTTTCCTATTCTTACATATTAGTTTGCGATAAACATTGGGTTGGTTTGATGTTCGAATTTTTCCAAAATCCTAAAATTGAATACATGTTAACATTTTTACATTGATTTCCATGTTTAGTTCGATTTCAGATTTAATATGTAATATTGAACTGTATGCGTAGCTAAAGGTATGGATAGTATGTTAGGGTTTCATCTCCATCATGTTTAGGATGTGTTGAGAGCATTGAGTTGGTTGTGATGTTTCAAATCCCTAAAAATCTGAAACTGCATTATGTTAATATTACCCTGGTTTAAATGTTAGCTTATTTTCAGATTTTGTATGTAAATGCTGAACTAAACTGGATTTAACCTTTCAATACTAAGCTATAATCCTGTATAAGGACACACACACCCTAACTTAGTATACACTGCCATGTAAACATATCCCTTCCTCTCTATGTTATGTTCATATATCTATATAGATATATATATAGAGTTTATGCATACATGTTATAATGTATATAGATATATAACTAAATCTCTAACTCTTTATATATATAGATATGGTTAGCCATGCATGTTATGAGCAAATGAGTTGTGTATTGTAGATTGTTTAACCAATATGCCATGATTAGTGTAACTTGATAGTTATTGTTTGAAATCTAAATCCTCCTATGCACTTTCATGTATATTTTACATACACACACGCCTATTATCTAACCATATGAACATGTACACATACACCCATACACACACGAACTACATAACTTGTACATAATGCTAGCTTTTCCCTCTCTAACGCTATATATATAAATATATTGTGATTGGATTTCCATGCAATTAACTTTCATTCTTTAACTTTTGATTTTAATTTTCTTGAATAGTACCCCTTATTAGATAAATGGTAGTTAACTTTATTTTATTTTGATAAGTACCAGTTTTCATATAGGATGGTAGACTGCCTTACAGTCTTGATGATTGTTATTTCTGTATCTTTTCTAGTTTAGCACCCTAGATTGCTTGTGTGTTTTGATACCCTATGACCGTTTTGGTTTAGCATGACTAGTCTACCTAGATGAGACTTTCACTACCACCATATGCCATGACCCTGTATGTCATTCTTTTAAATCGTATGATTGTTTAAGTTCTGAGACTTTAATTGTGGGAGGGTTTGACCTAGAAGGAGTATGAACATTTTAATTTCGAGGACGAAATTTTTCTAAGGTGGGTAGACTTGTAACACCCAGTTTTCTAAAATAAGGGTAATTTTGAAATTTTGTAATTTTAATCATTTATTGATTTGACATTTAAATCATGATATGATTTTTGGTAATTTTTAAATCATTTTAAAACAATTTAAAATCATGACTTGTGAATTTAATGTGTTAGCTAGTGAACCCTAGAACTGTTGAGCCTAGAGACTAACCATGACCATAGGGACCAAACCATGTGATTAGAATAACTATTTACAACTTTTTAGGCTAAGGATATTTTGGTCATTTTGTGACTTTTGAATTATTTAGAATTTTAATTAATTGGTGAATTTTAGATTATTTTAATAATATTTAAATTGATGTATTATGATTTTGGTCATTTTTCATATTTTAATATTTTGGGAAAATTTTATATTTTTAATATTGTTTTTATTGGATTTGTTTAGTCGGGTTTGAGTTTCGTCTCGTTCCGACTTGTATTGTGATCCGGGTAGCTTAAATTCTAGATGGGATCCAATATTAAGTTAGGCATGGCCCACATGATATTAATTTTAGTCCACATGTTATTAATTTTAGTTAGTAGTTAGACTAATTATTTATGGATAGGTTTAGTTAATTAGAGACTTAAAACTAGACTAAATTGACCTCAACCTTTAACCCATTCCTAATTTAAATCAAATAGATTAGTGGAGGGCATTTTGGGCATTCAAATAGGGGACACCTCACCATTTTTGGGCAGCCACCTATGGGGGGGATAAGGAGTGAGTCACTCCTTCATTTATTTGTTTTCATCCACTTTCTCTCTCTTGTTCTTCTCCAAATTAATTTAGAGATGAACCTCCATTGATTTCATCTCCAAATCAACCCCTTCTTCCACCAAATCTTCTTCATTTCTCCTCTACTCCATGGTTAGAGGGTGCTAGCCAAGTTTGGGAGGATTCGGAGCTCGTTCGTGTCCTTTTAGAATCTCTACGTGTCGGTGTCGTGTCGGAAGGATTTTTCATTGAATCTCTCTTCCGGAAGGTATAATCTCTCCTCTAATCCATCCCTACATGCATATAGGAATATTTTGAACCCATAGGAATGACCCCCTTGGTTGTATCTCCATTTGTGTCCATTTCGTGTCCATTTGGAGGTCATAGGAGTGTCCTTTGTGTTGTGGTTGTGTCCATGTGGGAAAACCCCAATTTGGACACACTATGTGTTGTTGTTATGTATGAATGAATTATTACATGTTTAATCTCATATTTTTGTATTGGAGATATGTTCTATAGTGTCTCATATATATATATTAGTGTAGAGAGTGAGTTCTTGATATATTATGTTATATACTTGTGTTTCTTTTGTCTCAAACTACCTAAATTCGTCATAATATATTATCCACATTTTTAGTAGCAATAGCAACTTAGAAATGTCATAACTTTTAGCTTAAAACTCCGATTTATCTTTCATTTTTTTTAAAAGAACCGTATCGAAGTTATCTTTCCAAATATATATTTTAATAAGCCAAATTCGTTCTGAAACTTTCTGTAAAATTATTTGAGTGTCAGCTGTACGAAAGACAAACGCGTTTCGGTGTTTTTGCGATTCCAGGAGCTTCCGGACACGAAAATTCGATCCGTTTAAAGTTTCGGAAAGCTAACACAAAGATCTATAACATACTTTAATCCTAGAATTTAGTGAATGCCCAATTGGTACAGTATTGATTTTAAGTAGAAGAGTGACTATACGATATATGCATTTTGTGTAACCTATGAGCCTATGTAGTATGGTTATTAAATGAATATAGAGTATGTAATGCATGATATGTTAGATGAATGAAATGATATATATATGATATATATACTCTTTATATTAATGTATATATATGGTTGAATGCAAGCATGTAGGAATGCAATTAATGTAATATATGTAAGCAATGCATAAATGCATGAATGAAAGAATGATATACAATGCATGCATGAAAGTATATAATGAATGCTAGATATAAATGCAAGGTATATATGTAATGATAGATATGAATGCATAATGTATAAATATTGTAAATACAATATCAGATTTTATATGTAGACATAGAACCAATGCATAGCTGATATTTAGATTGAATGTTAGTTCATTTTAGGTTGTTCGAACACTGAACTGTCCATATAAGCATATATACCTTCTTTTTCCTATTGCCAAGCCAATTTCAGTTTTCAATATAGTGGAATGTCTATGAATGTAATGTCAACCTTCAATCCCTTAATTCGAAATGTTAGTTAATTTCAGTAATAGACAATGCATGAGCTGTATGCATATGGGATGTTGGCTTAATGGCAGATTTCATATAACAAGGTTCATTTTATGTGGTTAGTTACACCAGTTTATGGGATAGCTCACTTTAGTTTATATGCAAATGTGGAACTAAACTGAGAATGAACTTCACCCTCTGCACAAGGACACTCCACTCTATGTCAACCACCATGCCATGTAACCCTTCTCTAAATGATTGCTATAATGTATATAGATTTATGTAAAGTATAGATGCATATTAGTTATTACTTAAATAGTCTCTACTCTAATATATATAGATGTATACTTGTAGCCATGCATGTTAAGTATAATACATGTGTAATGTAGATGGGTTAGCTTTGTGCCATGTGTAGTGTAAACTCATAACTAGTATTGATTTTTCTTTTCATGTACACCTCCATATTCACACACACACACATAGCTTTACATGTTAGTTCTTTTCTCTTATATATATATATATATATATATATATATATATATATATATATATATATATATATAATGTTGAATATGCATGAATGTAATGTATCTTGATATGTGACTTGTGTTGGCTTGTATAGCCTTGGATTTGTATGGTGTGTACTAGCTAGGGTAGACTGGTTAGGCCTAGTGAGACTTCATTGAGTCTCGGTTGACCCAGTTGACCTAGCTTTGACTAGATAGTTGACTAGAGTTGACCAAGTGTTGACTTTAGCCTAGCTTGACCTAGACAACATGTAGATGCATTGTAGCAGTCTATTTCCTTATTTTACACATGTTGTAAGTTGTGTTGCTCTGATTAGGAGACAGACACCTCTCCTCAGGCAGTACACCCTCTTCGGACATTCAGTTATCAGGCGAGTACATTCTCTGACCGTTTCATACTTGTCTGAATTTATATTCTTGCTCTAGATTACTGTACTTGATGCTGACACGATTGTTATCACGGATTGGTACTATATGGATCTTCTTTTGAAATATTATCCCCTTGTATTCACTAGATACATATTGTGATGTGCGTTTCACTTACATATTGTATTTATTGAATACCCATATCCTTGTATACTCATTGTGCATATTATACTCTTATTATCACATGAGTCCCAGAGATAAACCATTGTACACTATTGTATAACATTGTACAACTATTGTATAACATTGTACATCTATTGTATAATATTGTACATCTATTGTATAATATTGTACACTATTGTATAAGATAACGCAACTGGAGTGGATCCTTGTGTATTGATTGGGGAGGGGGAGTAGAATTGGTTATGTAATCAAATCCTATTGTACAATATTGTATAACTATTGTATATGTCTATTGTACACTCACGTACAATGGAGTTACCATTGTATTGTCCTAGACCGTTTACATAACCATATTGTGCTCTAAATCACATGTTGCTTACAGTTCTTACTTATCATATATAGATATTTTCTATTATCAAATCTCTGCTGTTTTTCATATACATTCTCTTTCAGCGTTTCCTGTACCTTACTCTATTGCATGCTTTATATTTCCTAACTTGATATGAACTGCGTGAGATATTTTGTGCTCGCTCCTGTTCTGACTGGACATGTTGATAAATTTTACAGATAGCCTGGAGATTGCCTTCTAGCCTAGAGGAGACACAGTAGAGGTTGCATAGATAGCTAGGATTTTGCTTATAGCTTATTTTCAGTTGTCTTGAGTTGTATTTATGGAGTATTGTATTTGAGATTTGAGATGTTTTCTGGGTTGTGTATCTTAGACACTTAGACTTCTATCTGCTGTATCTCTTTTGGATTTCATGTTTTATCTATCTTCCATTATGCTCTACCTTAGATGTGATTGAGTTTACATTCTGCTATGTCACCCCCATTCGGGGAGTATAAACTGCTTAGCCTTATACTGTTAGATGCATGAGACCTAGGACAGCGTTCTATCGCCGACACTGCGATGTAGGCTGGACGTACCCACTTCTCGTGCCCTTACTTTAGGGTGCAGGTCGTGACACTCTAAGATACTAAAATATATATTTAGGATACTAGCTATATACATCTAACTATCTAACATATACTTCTAGTATCCTAAATTCTAAGTTACTAACTAGTAGTATCCTACACAGGATAATATGACACACTAACCTATGACACCAAGATACCAAGTTACATCTCTAGACTACTATATATCCACTAACTTAGTATACTAATTTCTAATATAGGATACTAACTCTATATCTAAGCTATCCTAGGATACTAACCAAGATACCATATACTTTATCCCTATTGGTATCCCAATACCCTTACCTTGGTTGAAAGTCCAAAACCTTAGTCTTAGTATAAATACCTTAGTCTCCCAATACCCAAACAATAGTTATCTAGCATCTATTTATTTACCCCAAGCCATTAGATAACCAATACCTTAATATCTAGCCCTAATATCTAGGTAACCATACCTTACCTTGAAGGTAAACCCAGTATCTTGAAGGTAAACCCCCTATTACCTTGTCTTGAAGGTAAACTCACTACCTTACCTTGTGATAAGGTAAACCCCTTTACCTTAAAGTAATGTAAATCACAATATCCTAGGATACCAACATCTAGTATCCTAAGATACTACCTATCTACAAACTAACCACTATCTAACTTAACTCTAATCACTACAACAAAAAACCCTTTTAATGACGGCTAAAAAGCGTCATTAATGACAAACCATGACGCTTTTTTTTTTCTTCAAAACAAGCGTTATGAAAACGGGTGTTATAAATATTTTTTAAAAACGTTATAAAAAACCGTCATGGATAGTTCCTATAAAAGCGTTATGAATAGTTAATATATAGTGCACAATTCAGGACATTTTTAAAACGTTATGAATAGATAATATGTATAGGCTCAATGCAGCACATTTATAACACTTTATACTATTCAAATTAGCATATTTATAATGCTCTATACTGCACATTATATATTATATTCCAAAAACTTAATATTATATATCACCATCTTTATTACATTTCTCAGAATAGAGTACATATCAACATCTTCATTACATTCTCAAAATAGAATATCCAAATACATATATACATTTACAACTACCAAAATTGTCCACATCAAAACTTGGCCACATCAAAACTGTCCACAGAACATGTAGCAAAACCCTGAAAAAGATAAAAATAAGGTTCAATATACTTTGTAATATAATGTGAAAATTGCAAGAAACGAAGGACTTGTACACATTTTTCAAACTTTAAAAGGAGAAGAGGACTAAAATTTGTACAATTTGTATATTAATGTACAATTTGTACAGGAAAGACAAACAAGGCTAGAAGATAAGTACCTTAGTATAACCATTAAGGTTGACTAAAATCTGCCTGTACATTTTCTCTAAGCTGGTAGTCCATGTCCTGTCAAAATCAAGCCTAGCCAGCACAGAGCGACCCAATACAACTATCAGCATGTAGGAGGGTTCTAGCCAGCCCAGAGTGACCCAATCCCCATGAAGAATCTCCCAGTGTCAAGCCATAAAGCATCCTACACAGTGCTTGAAGTCATAGACCCATGTTCAAGAATTTAGTCCAAATGGTGAAAATTACTGGTTTGAATAATAAACCTCAGCAAAGTATACTGCCAGCCATCCCAAAATGCAGAAACCAGTAGACGCTCTCATTGCCTGGTTCCATCAAACAAAAGTAAGGTTTGCAAGAATTCATAGTGATGTTATGTATGGAAATTAAATTCCAATGATATGCTTCATACTCCTTTACGACCGATAACATCAGCAACATTTTCACTTGATATCGCACCAATCATTGCCCCGATGGTCATAATGGAATCAAAATGGTCCCAGTATCACCAAAAGGAAAACCTGAGATTGGAGAAAGACTAGAAATGCGTTACTTTCATGTTTATTTTTTTTGTTAAGAGATGAAGTATTTTTTAACATAGAAAAAAATGTAATTTACCTGCTGCAACTACTGTTTTACTTGCATAGAATGAGATCCCATTGTATCCACCAAAATTTTGAAGCACCATGAGACCGATACCGACCTAATGATCACAATCATCTTCATCAAGCACGACAAATAATAAATATCACTCAAATAGTAAAATTCTTCGGATTAGTCTCCATTTTATTTTTTCGTTCTTAAGGGGGAAAAAGTCAATTTTCAGCAGAAACTACTGCAACCATAACCTCACTGGGAAATTCAAACTTGTCAACCAACACTGATTTTTATACTTTCATCCAAACCAAACTGGAACTGCAGATAGGCAATACCAGCTATAAATTGATGCGTTGGTTAGTAATCTTGAAGGTTTTCTTGTTAAGAAGGACCAGATGATCTTTAACTATAGCCTCTCTTTTTATTCCTCCTCACCATCCAATCCAATCTGGTAGGATTCGAACTCATTCTTTGAATTGTTCCAATATGCAGCTATCCCGAAATGTGATACCAGAAAAGACTGGTTCTAAAAAAACCACTGAGTCAATTAGAATGTCCTTTAAGCTTCTTCCTATCGTAAACCAGTTCCACAGTTATCCTAATTCTTCTGCTCAGACTCAGTACAATATTAACATCATTTTGGAAAAAGAAGCATCAAAACAATAATCACCCAATTCCTTCTGTGACAGTAACAGACATGTACTTCCTGGTAAAGGAACCATGTCACCAATCACAAAGCAAATGGCCAAAATGACACAAAGAAATTGAACAAAGTTTGTATGCGGCTGAACATCTGAGATATAGGTACACATTTAACAAGGTAAAAAAAAGCCATAAAACTGATGACATCCCAATGAGATGCTTAAATTGGGCCAATTAGTACTTGCTTATACTTTAAGACGGTAGTATATCAATACATAAAAAATGCTCCAAGTATATAATCTTTGTCATTAGTAGAGCAGTAAGTAATGCAATCAGTAGTAATTCACTCCACATCTTACCAATCCATACAAGTGTTTAGATAAAACACTGCCCGAGTAAACATAAGACAAGATAACAACAGTATCAAGCCTAGAAAGTTGTTAGTGTGAGATACTCCATTACCAATACATATGGAAAAAAAAAGGTGATAACATTCAAAAATATCTATATTCATTGTAGCGACTGATGGTACAGTTTTACAATACCTTGTTAGAAGAGTCTCTCCTTGTGATATTAGGTTTTGAACCAAAACCAGCCGCAACTAAAAGAAAAATTCATATGCAAAGTTTTATCAACAACTGAATTGGAGAAGAGGTAAACTAGCAGATCATGTGGCTGAGAACAAAAATTCCTAATGCAGCTGTACAATGTGGTGCACATGCATGTCTTACAATATGAGTAGGCTTAGCTTATGCCATGGGTCTCATTCAATACTATTGGTTTATGCGTGGGAGCAAGAAAAGGCTCAGATAAAAAATGAATTAAATTTGACCAAGAATGAATATATTTAAGATTTTGAGATTTCTCAGAAATGATTTGGTAGCTTACATTACAATTTTGTAAGACTAACTTGAAACCTTTGGCATCAAGCTTTAGCTGTACGAATTTTGAAAACATTTCCTATTAGCTTGTAATGCTTCTAAACTTTTACCTGAGGAGCATCATTTTCTGTTGAAACATGGCTGAAGACTTCTAGCCACATAAGATTAATTAAAAAAAATCTCCAGTCAGTATATAGTTCCTACAATATATTCGGCTCAAGTTCGATAATGAGTAATTAATGGTCAATAAGTGGAAGAATCACCCCAAAATGAAATACCTTGCTGGTAGCATGCCAGCATTGCAAAGAGCTTATTATATAAAGCATTGCAAAGAGCTTATTATATAAACATGACACGGTCTTATATCTCACAGCAATTGCTAAATCGAGCTGAACCCAAGAAGAGATACAGGTCAATATGTGATGGATGTTAAATATCAAGCAAACTAGAGAGTTGAACAAGAGATCGAGAAGGAAGGACTGTGCTACACGCCTTCGATGTATAAACTGCCTTAGTTGCAATATTTATACGCCCATATGTAAGTGGGGCAAGAAAAGCAGCAAACCTCTGCAACAACAAAGGAAGAAGTGATCTCTTCTGTAAATGCCATTAATTAATTTATTTATTCATATATCACATACTAGAGAATGAGATAACATTGTTCAAGCATAAGCACCTGATCTCGGTTTTTAATTGCGGTCACATATTGCCCATCAGGCAAAACATCAGCAACTGAGTTTAGCAAGTTCTTTCTAGGAACGCGGAGATTGTCAAACCTAAGAGTACCCATACGATCAGAATCATAGTTTGTATACCAAAGAAACATGACACAGTCTTATGGCCACGATCAATTATACTCGCACAATGTTATAACAACAATTGATCTAAAAGTACGTCGTCGTAATTATTTTCATACCAGATCTGTCCATTGTCAACTCCATTCAACCCAATCTTATGACCACAATCAGCTATTCGGACATTAGGGCACAAATTTCCCTTAGCATCCCTGATTTGGGCAATGAAGGCATGAACCCCTTCATTGGTTCCATTTATATGAAGCTGAGAGAAGATTATTGTGTGTGTAGCATGCTGAAAATATATACCAGAGGTAACAAGATCAATTTATAAACAGAAATACACGATAACCACCTAAGAAGCATAGAGAATCCTCCACGTACATGGGAATTAATGTTTTGAAACAACTTACATTAGTAGCGCCTCCGATCCAATACTTCTGAGCTGATTCACAAAGAGTGTTGATGACGAACTCCCCAGTGCTCGAGTCGTAAGTGGCCGTCGTCTCAATTCCTCGTACCTTCAGTCCAAATATGCGTGCAGTACATATAGTTTTAGCATGGGCTATTAGTACATAGAAATCAAAATTGAAGCGAATGGTAAAGGTAGAGTCCACCGACATTGCTTCCTCCAATATATTCAGCACCTTGCATATATAGCTTCGAGTAATCTAGTTTGGTACAGCTTCGACGCTCTAGCCAAGCACCTCCTCCTCAGCAGCGGTTCACACCCGCCCAACATCAGCTTCTGGCCCAAATGCCAATCGTCCTTGCAATAGTCCCCGATGTCGTAGCCTATGTACTCCTCGAGCTCCTTCCTCATCAGCACACAAGCGTGCCCGACCGTACCGTAAGTCTTATTCGTTCCGTAAGTCTTGTTCGTGGCCCCGTCTCCCCATCAACACCACCACGCCAAATCACAACGCCACCATCGACGACCGCTAGCTACCACCACTACCTCCTATCGACCACCATCACAACCAAACCACACCAGTACAGAGTGAAAGAGGAAGACAACTTACCTAACCTAAATCCGCAACTCCACAGGCCTCGCCATCTACCGCCTCCGACGAGCCTTCCCAAGCTTCCGCGAGCCCCCCTTCCGCAGTAGAGCCAGCGACCCCGCCGTCATGCTGCTGCAAGTGGTGAAGACTCCCCTCTCTTCTCCACGCCGCCATCCAGAGCCTGCGCTCGTCCACATGCGCCGACGACGTTGACGGAACCCCCAGCCAGATCCGATCCTGTCAGCCGACGCCGCCCTCTGGCGCTCTCCACCCGGCGCTGCCCTCCGGTATTTCTCCATGCTCCCGCAGTGCCACCAGTGCCTTCTTCCGCCGCGCCGCCTTGGCTCCGCTGCGAGCCGTAGCCAAGTCAACTGTTACCCAGGTGACCCTCCTTTTCTTCTTTCTCATCTCTTTCTGTGATTTCAATTAGGATAGGGAATAAATGAGAACATCTATGAACAGCCTCCCCACCTCTCCATCTCCTCCTCCCTTTCTAACAAGGTTTAGGATTTTGTATCTAGGGTTAGGGTTTTAGAGTTGGGGGAAAGGAAGGAGAAGAAGAGGAGGAGAGGAGAGTGTTAAGGAGCGCGGGCTATAGCAAGGATTTTGCCCACAATTAAACTTAAAAAATATTACAAGTTTACCACCGCTCTAAAATATTAATAATGCTTTGTTTTATAAACGTTATAAAAAGCCCAGAATTAGTCCAAACCGTCATAGAAAAAAGGTATTTCGAACTTTGATAACGCTTAGGTATCAGGCGTCATCAATACGTCTTATCGAGCGTTATTAATAGGCCTTTTTGTTGTAGTAAATTTATACAAGATACAACTTATCTAACTATCTAAGATATCTAACTATTGGGATACTAACTCATCTAATCTTCAACCACACACACACAAACCATGGATAACCAAGATACTAATAACTAACTATAACATATATGTATATATATCCATCTCTAACTCTAACCAACTAACATATGTCATATCTAACTAACAATAACATAGACTAACACAACTATCCAACTTATACAAGATACCACTATCTAACTTCTAAGATACCTCTAACCTCTACATAGATTCTAACATAACCACTAACATACTAACATATCCATACATACAACATCTAAATCCCTCTCCACTCCAACACTAACACACACACAAACATATATACCAAATCCACCCCCTCTCTTTTAACACACCTACACACATCTATATACAAACACACTACCACTCAACCAAAACACAAATCACTCAACAAACCACACTAGCCTCAAGTCAAATAGGATGGCATGATCCTCCCAACTCCCTCACCTTCACAACACACACACTACACTACCATATATACAACATCAAACACATACTAGTACATCTCCTCTATCAATCTCACTTCTCTCTACTAACCACACACATCCTTATCTCATTCAAACACACACACTATACTAACATATATTACCGAACAATAATGTATATATATATATATATATATATATATATATATATATATATATATACTATATCATACATATTTTTGACAACCTATGATACCTACATTCACTTGATATCCATATTACATAGGCTCATAGGATACACAAAATATCCATGTCGTATAGTCAGTTTTCTACTTAAAATTAATACTGCACTTATTAGTCCTATTCACTAAGTCTAGGATTAAAGTATGTCATAGCCCTTCGTATTAGCTTTCCGAAACTTCAAACGGATCTCATTTTCGTGTCCGGAAGCTCCCGGAATCACGAAAACACCGAAACGCGTTTGTCTTTCGAACAGCTGAAACTCAAACTGTTTTACAGAAAGTTCTAGTATGATTTTGGCCTATTAATATATATATATTTGGAAAGCTAACTTCGATACGGTTCTTTAAAAAAATAGAAGATTAATCGGAGTCTTGAGCTAGGAGTTATGGCTTTTCTAAGTTGCTCTGGCTACTAAAAACGTGGATGAAAATTATGACGAATTTGGGTTATTTTAGACAAAAGAAACACATACTAACTATATTATCTAACTCACTAACTTAACACTAACACACCCATACTCTATCACATACACACAAGACACATAATAATATATACATACAAAAAAAATCCCAAATCAGTCCACATCCATAAATATAACAATATTTGATATTTTTACATAAAAATAGGGCTTGCAGGCCATAATACATAGATTCAAACATTGGTATCCAAATGAGAACAAACCTAAACATCCTAACCATGGTTAATCTACTCTCTAACACATGAAAATCTAAAATTAAAAGATAAATAAGTCTATGGGGCAAAAAACACAAACACATGGTGTGTCCCCTTTGGAATCTCTCCATGGGGGACACCAAACCTATCCCAAACTCCTAAAGAGGACTCAAAAGAGCCTCTAAAACATTCCTAATGGTGTTTCATGATTGGGGTGGTTCCTATGGGTTCAAAACTAACAAATATGCAAGGAAAAGATAAAATAGAGAAGGTTTAGAGAGAGAGATAGCTATTGGGAGTTGATTCCCATTGAACAACCCAAAGGACACGAATCCGACACGGACTATTCTAGCAAATAGACACCCCTTCTTGCTCTTGGCTCCATAATCCTTGTAGCTCCCTCTCCTTGTAAGAATAAGAGAATTTGGTGAAGAAAAGAGAAGACTTGAGAGATGAATCAATGGGATTTGCTCTCATGATTGGAAAGAACACTAAAATGGGAATGGAGGCTACTTTGCAAATAAAAAGGAGATGGAACCCTCTCTTGGCTGCCATAAGGGTTAGGTTTGGGCCAATGGGACATGTCTAATATGCCCCTAATAGGTCCCCTTTGGTTAATCAAAGTCATGCAAAGGTTTGGGGTCAAAATGGTCAAGTTTCTAATCTTTAAATAACTAAACTTGTCATATGGATTTAGTCTAAATACACTAGCCTAATGAGATGAGTTTGTGGGTCATGCCTAACTAATCTTTGTGTCCCAACTAGAGTCTAAACTACCTGGGTCACTAACACAAGTCAAAACTAGACAAAACTCAAACCCGGCTAAACTAATCCCCAAAATACAATATTAATAAATAAATATTCACAAAAATATTAGAATATAAAAAATGACAAATTTACCCTCATTTTTGAAAATAGGCAGTTACAATGCTACCCACCTTAGAAAAATTTTGTCCTCGAAATTCGAAATGGTTGTACTCTTTTTTAGGTCAAGCCCCCAACAATCAAAGTCTACAAAATTCTATCCAAAGTTATACAACATGCAATTCTATGGAATGGGAACAAACATGCATGGTTTTATTCTCTACAGTATCATGTTATTGCAGTCTCCAATGGGTTTTTTTCTATTAATCTAGCATGATCATCACATATGCAAGCTAAAGGTACTAAGAAAGCAATCAAACAATCAATGGGTGGAAAGAAACAGGAAAAAGGAAAGAACAAGACCTAACCTTCTAATTCATCACCTGCAGTGTGGGTCTCCTCGACCGTCATCGCAAAAGCCCTGCCCTGGCGGGGTATATCCCACTGCTGGTGTGGGGTATGATACGGTACTACAGGTGGCCAAGCTTCCACTCTCTTCTTCAAAATACCCAAGTAACATCTCTACTGATACCTACTCCATTATACTAGGGTACCCTCTATAGGATATCTATTCTGTAATCTGATAACCATACCTGTCTACCCATAATCAAGTTATCGGAATCCTCGTTACGCCAGTAAGTATGGCTGCAATAAACCATAGGGTCCGCAACTAAGGTACATACCTCTAGGATCGTGGTATCGAACACTTTTGTATTGCCGCAAGCTTGGCTGTGAAAACCTTAAATTTCTACAACCCAATAAATATACCTAAAATCAGACCATATGTCTTCGCCATGCCTGCTAATATGGCTGTAGAAGACTCTAGATTCCATAACCGAAGCAACTTAATCCAAAGGTTTATCCTGGTAGAAAATCAATGAACACCAAAAATCAAGTTCAAACACGAACAAGGAAGAATAGACAAAAACAGTTGGAATCAAATTTTGAGTTAGTTTATCATGAGATTCTCAAGGGCCGTCCCTGGAATCTTCTCAAGAAGTCCTAACTGTGATTGAGTATCTTTAGCCTATAGCGTATATCTTCTAAACCTATAGCAGGCTCATAGCAACACTCTAAGTCGAGCACCACTACGCAATCGTACTAATTACGACTTTTGACCTGCATGGGACACCACTAAAAATGTGTCACGACCAGCACCCGGAGTAAGGGCACGAGTGCGAGACAACGTCCCAGCCTACGCCACAAAAACGGCGTAGAACGTTGTCTAGGTCTACTATCTAACAACAGTTATAATATCAAAATCTGTCGAGAATGGTCAACTCCGAGCGGAGGACAAGCAATGACAATATAATATACTCAATCACAAATTTTAAGAAGAAAAGATGACACTGAAAGATAAAGACAACAAGATATGAAAATATCATCCTGAAAGTCCAACACAGAATAATACAAGTCCAAAGTCTCAGAGTCAACAATCTCAAATACAAAGACTAAATAATAACAAGCTAAAGTGTAATATGGAGACAAAGTCCAGTACTAAACTAATCTAGCTAAGCTACTCTAATGCCTCATCGGCTGGAACTAACCTTTGCTGAACTAGGGTCTCCAAGTCTAAGCCAACTACGTCATCGGGACCGTAGTAGGTAGGACACTCCTCCTCGCCATAATCTGTAAAATTTTGTCAACATATCCAGTCAGGATGGAATGAGCACAAATCTCCAGTAACAGTTCTAGTTAGACGATATTGAAAATATAACAGTAAATAGAGAGAATGTACAAGATAAAGTGGTACATACATGGATCATGGTAAGACATATCAAGACTGTAAATGAATGTAAGAGCAAAAGAACAGTATATATCATGTACGAAAATCAGAAACTACTATCTATGTGAGTATAACACTAGTTTCAACATGTGATCGGCTTAGAAACTTGTACGGGAATTTGGCCTAGCTAATCATACGTGCGGTGTATGATTAACACTCACGGAAATAACAATGTCTTGCACGGGAATGATTTGATCACATATCTACGCTAATACCCCCGCCCCTGACTAGTATAGTGGATCCAACTATGGCACGTCATGACACGGGATTCTCTAAGAAGGTAGCTAGCCTTCGCAGAAATCGTGTCTGTATATTGCACAAGGAACATGGAAAGACTTGCACAAGATATACCAAGGAAAATAAGAAATAACATCTCATGGTGGGATCCAGACAAATACCAATTCGCGTGAAAAATGTGTCAAGAGAATAAAGATATCTACACTAAATACAAGAAACATAGATGATATCATAAAACAGAAATACTATCAGAGAATATACTCGCATGAGATCTGGTAGAAAATGTCAACAGTGTATCGAGGCTCAGAGTTAAGTCACAGACCTAAAGATGAGATATACATGAGTTAAATAGGGTTTAACAGTATTAGGCATGATTTCTAGAGTATGCTATGTAAATCTAGGTCAAATTCAGTCAAACTAAGTCACAGCAAGTCAAACTAAGTCACACTAGGTCATACAAAGACAGAATAGATCAAACTAGGTCAAGCTAAGTCAAACAAAGTCAAACTAGGTCAAACTAAGTCAAACAAGGTCAAATTGGGCCAATAGTTGACTCACAGTTGACTATTGGTCAACTGGTCAACTCTGGTCAAATCCTGGTCCATTCTAGGTAAACTGGGTCAATGGTTGACTCACAATTGATTTTTGGTCAACTGGTCAACTCTGGTCAACTCCTAGTCTATTCTAGGTCAAACTGGGTCAATGGTTGACTCACAGTTGACTTTGAGTTAAAATAGTCAACCTTGGTCAAACTGGGTCAAATCTAAGTTAAATACCCTATTACTAACCATTACCTACCAAGATAACCTACTTACCTTATCTCTATAGGTATCTTATATCAATACCTTAAATATCTAGCTAATATCTTAACAACCCATCTACTTTAGACTAGTAGATAACTCACTATCCTAGGCTAATAGATCCTACCATTTCTTTAGACTAGTATCTACCCATCTATCTTAACATCCTACCAAAACCTTACCATTAGACTATAGGTAAATCCCATTACCTTGCCAATACCTTAGACTTCTCATTTACCCTACAAGATACTAACTATCCCTCTAAGATACTAACTTGTATCTAACACTCTAACTTACTAGTATCCTAATATCTAAGATACTAAAATATATATATTTAGTACACTAGCTATATACATCTAACTATCTAAAATATACTTCTAGTATCCTAAATTCTAAGTTACTAACTAGTAGTATCTTACTCAGGGTAATTTGACACACTAACCTATGACACCAAAATACCAACTTACATCTCTAGACTACTATCTATCTACTAACTTTGGATACTAATTTATAATATAGAATATTAACTCTATATCTAAGCTATCCTAGGATACTAACCAAGATACCATATACTTTATTCCTATTGCTATCCCAATACCCTTACCTTGGTTGGAAGTCCAAAACCTTAGTCTAGGTATAAATACCTTAGTCTTCCAATATCCAAACTATAGTTATCTAGCATCTATTTATCTACCCTAAGCCATTAGATAACCAATACCTTAGTATCTAGCCCTAATATCTAGCCCTAGTATCTAGGTAACCATACCTTACCTTGAAGGCAAACCCCCTTGTCTTGAAGGTAAACTCACTACCTTACCTTGTGATAAGGTAAACCCCTTTACCTTAAAGTAAGGTAAATCACAATATCCTAGGATACCAACATCTAGTATCCTAAGATACTACCTACCTACAAACTAACCACTATCTAACTTAACTTTAATCTATACAAGATACAACTTATCTAACTATCTAATATATCTAATTATTGGGATACTAACTCATCTAATCTTTAACTACACACACACAAACTATGGATAACCAAGATACTAATATCTAACTATAACATATATGTATATATATCCATCTCTAACTCTAACCAACTAACATATGTCATATCTAACTAACAATAACATAGACTAACACAACTAACTATCTAACTTATACAAGATACCACTATCTAACTTCTAAGATACCTCTAACCTCTACATAGATTCTAACATAACCACTAACATACTAACATATCCATACATACAACATCTAAATCTTTCTCCACTCCAACACTAACACACACACAAACATATTTACCAAATCTACCCCCTCTCTTCTAACACACAAACACACATCTATATACAAACACACTACCACTCAACCAAAACACAAATCACTCAACAACCCGCACTAGTCTCAAGTCAAATAGGATGGCATGATCCTCCCAACTCCCTCACCATCACAACACACACACTATACTATCATCTATACAACATCAAACACACACTAGCACATATCCTCTATCAATCTCACTCCTCTCTACTAACCACACACATCCTTATCTCATTCAAACACACGCACTATACTAACATATATTCCCTAACAATAATATATATATATATATATATATATATATATATATATATATATATATGATACCTACATTCACTTGATATCTATACTACATAGGCTCATAGGATACACAAAATGTCCATGTTGTATAGTCAGTTTTCTACTTAAAACTAATACTGCATCTATTAGACCTATTCACTAAATTCTTGGATTAAAGTATGTCGTAGCCCTTCGTATTAGCTTTTTGAAACTTCAAACGGATCGCATTTTCGTGTCCGAAAGCTCCCAAAATTACGAAAACACCGAAATGCGTTTGTCTTTCGGACAGCTGACACTCAAACAGTTTTACAGAAAGTTTTAGAACGATTTTGGCCTATAAATTTATATATTTGGAAAGCTAACTTTGATACGGTTCTTTTAAAAGAACGGAAGATTAATCGGAGTCTTGATCTAGGAGTTACGGCATTTCTAAGTTACTTTGGCTACTAAAAACGTGGATAAAAATTATGACGAATTTGGGTTGTTTTGGACAAAAGAAACACATACTAACTATATTATCTAGGATACTAACTATATTATCTAACTCACTAACTTAACACTAACACACCCACACTCTATCACATACACACAAGACACATAATAATATATACAAACAAAAAATCCCAAATTAGTCCACATCCATAAATATAACAATATTTGATATTTTTACATAAAAAATAGGGCTTGCAGGCCATAATACTTAGATTCAGACATTGGTATCCAAATGAGAATAAACCTAAACATCCTAACCATGGTTAATCTACTCTCTAATACATGAAAATCTAAAATTAAAAGACAAATAAGTCTATGGGGCAAAAACACAAACACATGGTGTGCCCCCTTTGGAATCTCTCCATGGGGGACACCAAACCTATCCTAAACTCCTAAAGAGGACTCAAAAGAGCCTCTAAAACATTCCTAATGGTGGTTCATGCATGGGGTGGTTCCTATGGGTTCAAAACTAACAAATATGCAAGGAAAAGATGAAATAGAGAAGGTTTAGAGAGAGATATACCTATTGGGAGTTGATTCCCAATGAACAACCCAAAGGTACTTCTAGCAAATGGACACCCATTCTTGCTCTTGGCTCCATAATCTTTGTAGCTCCCTTTTCTTGTGTCACGTTCCAGAACCAGAATACTGGAGAGCAAGGGACAGACATAGCCAGCTACGTACATTGAAGTGTAACCCACCTCGATATACGGTCACGACTGTCTAGATGCATGAGGGTTTAAATATAAGCCAACAGTCTCTTATGGTCAAGAATAAGCCAAGTGTCTCAATCTCAAGTAAGGTAATACATGTTACAAGATGGTAGATCATCAGACATACAAAGTAAGGCACCCCATACATTACATATTTAGATGATCATGAAGCTAGTCATACAAAATGTGAAGACTAGCAAGAGTTTAAGTCATACATGATCAACCCTAGAATTTGTCAATCATGTTACAGCCCATAGACAGACAGAAAATATAAGTTTCAACATGAGCTAACACTTGCTCGACGGCTAAACGCCTCAAAAGAATAATTTATAATAGAGTGAGAGAGCAAAATAAAACCCACTCGTTGCCAAGGTTGCGTCTAGTGTTCACTATCTGGCTGGAAGACTGGAAGATCTTCGGGAGCTACTCCGAAATCTGGCCATACAAAACCAGCTGACTCAGACCCCAGAAAGAGCAAGTGCCACAAGGAAGGCTTCACTTAAGAACTAAAACCAACATATTAGCACATGAGACATAAATGATAACGAAAGACATGAGTTAGAGAAAACAGGGTGATAAACGATAAGATAACTAAAGGACTATTCCGGTAACCAAGTTACAACCCATAAATCAAACAAGGACCGGGGTTGTAACCCTTCACCTGAACAGAGCTCGGTCTTCAATCATTTATCGATAAGAGTAAAGCAAAACAATAATGTACTGAAGTAATCTTAGACTGGCACTGTCTAGACAAGACTAGACTGGACTCCATCCATCAATCACGGCCAAACAATGAGTACAGCTTGATACTTTAACTAACTAGGGTTATCACAAGCCTAGTTACTATAAAATGCAATAAGATGTTCCAGCAATCACAAGCCCTGCAGACTATCCAGTTATCCTTCTGCAGGTTGAGAGAGTTGATTAGGTGACTTTGTGGTTCAACACATGACAGTGTACTGAAAATGTGCCCTACTCGTCGGCAGGCTACTAGTCTACTTGAGGTGCCCAGATAACGGGATTGCCTGTGACTGAGAATTCTCTTTATGATCTACATGATCAAACTAGTCATTAACTTAGTCAGATTCAGTATGAATCCCTGACCGTGGAAATTAGGAATCCATGTCCTAGACGTGATGCAAGATGAGACATGTAGCTTGTACAGACACAATCATCCACGATGTCAAGACGTGTGTTACTTATCAAGTTGAGATAGCCATCACAACAATATTTCAAGATTATCATGAAATTCTAGGTTATTTATCAAGATTACTTGTCAAGAGTGCGCCTCGACGGACCACTATAAAGAGTTATCATGTTAAGTTACTACTTATCATGTCAAGGGTGCGTCACGACAGACCACCATCAAAAATTATCATGTTAAGTTACTTATCAAGAGTGCACCACGATGGGTCACTATCCATAGTTATCATGTCGTGTTCATGTAAGTGTAATTATATGCCAAGAATTTACTTGGTCAAGAGTGCGCCACGACGAGCCACCGAAGGAGTTATCAGAGAGTGTACTTGCCAAGCTGAGATCGTATTTAAAGCTCAGAGCACACCCATAATACAGGAAGTAACCTTATACAAGGCTATCATGGGAGTATGCCCATCATGCTCAAAGGTCACAATTTACACTAAGGACCATGGGGACAAGCATGAACAAGGTAACACAAATTATCCTGGTTAGAAATGGCACAAAAGGGCAAATGGGGTGTCATGGATAGCATGCGCCCAAGGTCAACATGCTCAAAAGAGAGCATGCGCCAAGGAATGGCTTGGACTAGGGATGGCATGCGCCCAAGCAGGGGGCATGCGCCCAAGACTATGTGCCTACGACTATGCGCCTAAGGCTATACGTCTACGGCTTTGCACCTACGACTATGCGCCCAGGACTAATCGTATTATGAAGAGTCGTGTACTGGGAAGGCATGCGCCCAGGGCTGCATGCGCCCAAGCAGGAGGGAAACAGGGTACACTTGGCCGCATATAAAAGGCTATGCGCCTAGGCATGGGCGGCTTTGGGCGCATAGCAAGTGCTATGCGCCCAAGCAGGGGGGAAACATGGTGCTTTGGGCGCATAAAAAGGGCTATGCGCCCAAAGGAAAACTGCTGTGGGCACATAACAAGCTATGCGCCCAGCACTGTTCTTCTTCCCCATTCCGAGAACGTGAGTTCATGGAACCCATGAACTTCCCAAGTTCATAAATTACTTAAAACAAATTGAAATCCAGGTTTTCAAAGGTCCATTTTGAGTAAAATCAAATTCTCTACAATATGGAACAATCAACACTTGAAAATAATAAAGTTTGGTAGATCAAAACCCAAGAAGACCAAAATTTGAGTAAACTTAGATCTACAAGAAATTATCCACCAAACTAAAAAATGCTAAGTACTAAAGGGTCTTAGAAACTTGTAGGAAAGACAATAAAACAATAAAAATGGGGTTCCTCTATGAAGCAAGTTGCACTTGTCTTTGGTGGGTGGAGAGGTTTAATGGAGGAAGAGGAGTAAATGAAGAAGTAATGAGGAGAGAGAGAGAGGAAAGTTGATATTTATAGCAACCCTTTCCATCTCCAACCAAAATCTAAACCAAACCAAAATAAACCAAGCCAAGCTAAATCAAGACTAAACCAAGCTAAGCCATGCTAGACAAGTCAAGATACGGGTCGGAAATCCGTACACGTATACTGAAAATACGTATAACGGAAAATGGAAGTGACAACTCTATCCACCTTAAAAGAATTCCGTCGTCAGAATTTAATCAAGAGGCTAGAGATGTCAGGGCAAGCTATACTAATCACAAGCAATCTACGACTAGCAGTCAATCAAGCAATCATTCATACAAGCAAAGAATTAAAATCATAAGGCATAAGGAAGACATTATACCTTAGGAGTCAAACAGGTGTGAAAATTACGATCGGATATCATCCTCACGTTCCCACGTTGACTCACCCAAAGAGTGATGACCCCAAGCAACATGGACTAAACTAATAGTCTTATTCTTGAGTACCTTCTCTCTTCGGTCCAATATTGATACGGATCTTTCCTCATACAAAAGGTTGGTACCAACAACCAATTTCGAATGATCAAGGATATGACTTGGATCCGAAATATACCGTCGCAATTGGGATACATGGAAGACATCATGTACCTTACGTAACGACGACGGAAGAGCGAGAGGATAGGACACATCACCTACTCGCTCAAGAATATCGAACGACCCTATATACCTAGGACTAAGCTTTCCCCGTACGTGTCACGACCCGCACCCACTTTTCGGATGTAAGTACGTGCACAAGCCAGCTACGCATCAAGCGGACTCCTGCCCGACTCGAATACGTAAACGCTGTTTGGACTATGGTATTATGCCTAATCATGGCAAGGCAAACTATATCTCAATCCACAATAAGAGTATAAAACATGAATAAACACTATGGGTCGTGGTCTGCTGCCCACTAGCATAAATGTTCGATAAGACTCCAAAGAATATAACAAGAGTATATAAACTGAATCAATAAATAGGATATCACATGATAATAAAAGGAAAGCACGAGCTGGATAATAAACGTGATATCAATACCTGAATCTCACAGGCAATATCGTAATCATCTAAAACCCACAAGTGTCATAATCATCCGCCATCCAGAACTGCTAAATAACTCCTTACAATCGCTAAACCTGAAGAGATCATCAGGTCCTCAGGGGATATAGCAAGATACATATAAACATGCCTATCTAACAGTTTTATCATGCGTAAGAAATAAGCAAGAAAGACAGAACATGACAAGTGGCTATGAAAACGGACACTAGAACAACTATGCATAAATGAACTGTTGGAGGAACAAGTAAACAAGAGATCAATGGAATACCAAACCCTCGTCCCGAGTGTGGACTCGATAGTTTATACTAATCACTAACCCTCGTCCCGAGTGTAGACTCGCAGGTTAGTTCAAGACAAGGCACCCTCGTCCCGAGTGTGGATTCGTAGGTGCAAACGAATCACTAACCCTCGCCCCGAGCGTGGACTCGCAGGTTAGTTCAAGACTATCACCCTCTCCCCGAATGTGGACTCGCAAGTGCAATCAATCAAGACAAATACCCTCGTCCCGAGTGTGGACTCTCGGGTTAAGAAGACGAATCAGGAATAGTAGTTCATCTATACGTACTCATTCTATGACACGACTCAGTCGAGGTACAGGTGACGACAAGGTACAACTTAGTCAAGACACAGGTAAGGACAGCTCTAGCATGAACTATAATATGAACCAGCCTGGTACAACTATACTATCAAGTCATGAAAGATGGAATACAAGTAAGACAATAAACTGGTAAACATAGAATGCAGAAACATATGAATCAAATCAACTAGAGTAAGTAAATGATAACATAATAAAAGCAGGAGAACTATAAGTATGAAAATAAACTGTAGAGGGAGGCAAGGTATCTTGCCTGGAGTTTGTCCAAACTGTACTGAGACTGCAGTAGCCAAGGTCTGATCAGGTCTAACCCTGCTAATGTGGTTAAAGCCCACAAACAAACAACCAATTGTCACACACCGATTTCAGCTACCATATTATAATAGTCAAAATAACTTATTAGGATTCATATATGGAAAATGTCTTATTATATATATTTTTGAAATTATAGATATAGCAACTTTGGGTGACATAGATATCTTTAAAAAGCACTATATATATATATATAACTTTTGTTTATATCAGAAAATATTATATATTTTATAACTGCTTCTAACCTCTTTATAGTAACCCATTATATATAATAAACTAAAGAAATTTATATATATTTAACACATATAAATAGCAAAATATATGCTGCTAGTATGTAAGGTAACTTGCCTACATATAAACATATGCAACAAAGAAGGTTATAAATGGTATTCCTATTTGATTATGTTAAGTTGGATGGTTGAAGAAGTGAATGCTAGCAAAGCTAGCTATCTAGCTTGTGCATCCAAAAATGTCTTCAGTATGGAGAACCCACCATATATTGATAAAATATTTAGCCTATATATTTACACCGTATATATATTCGATATTATAGGAACACATTGTAATTTATGTATATAACAGTTTACATATATACCCTTATAGGTGGTAGATATTATACATATATATAAATACCTATAACTAGTAACACAAGACTTACCTACAAATATAAAAGTAAGGGAGGGCTTCATTAGAATTTTACTCCAGAGTGTTACTTGTTCTTCCTTTCTTTAACCATGAACTGGGCCCACCATCTCAATATTTTAATAAGTACTTCCTTCTTCCACGCATAACCTTTTCTTATTGCATCTGTATCCTTCTTGTTTTTTTGATTCTTGTTAGTGCGGTGAATGAGGGAAGAGCCCGGTACAGTAGTCGAACCCGCGGCTGGAGGTGCGCTCGGCCACAGAGCTTTGACTAGCTAGGGAGAGTTATACTTACTACTGGAAAGGTTGGGCGATGCGACACTGTCGTCGAACTGACTGCTCCAACGTTCTGCAGTGCACCCGTCTATGCAGTCGGTGTCGGGGGTCCAGAGCGGGGCGGAGTGGTTGTTGGAGCAGGCCGCCTTAGCTACTGACACCCCTCCGGCGCGGGATCACTGGAATAGTACATTTAGAGGACGTGGACTTGTCTACCAGGTGGTTCACTGCCCCTCTCGTGCGTCTGCACGCCTGGCCGTGCGCGTTGGTGCCCAGGCGGGATGACATGGCGTGCCTATCGATGACGACTTCAAGCCACGATGATGGGACAACTCCCTTGTGGAGGCTGCCTAATGGTGAACTCGGACTGCACGACAACGGACATGTCTTTGTTGTAATTCCACGGCGAGGCCGACTATGCTAATGCTAATCGACAGGAATCCTCGCACGGCTCGCATGTTCATGATTGAACAATTGACGGTGTGGTGAACAAAATTGTTGGTGGAGGGGTACAGATACTGTATGTGGTGGTCGATGGTGTTTCCCTAGGTTGCACGGAGGAGGCCGGTGACAGTTAGTTAGGTAAGAGGGAAGGGGACGATATTGGTAGATGAAGATGAAGATGATAAAAATGAAGAGTTGGAAAATGGCGCTGCGGCTAGGGTTTCCTTTCCCTGGTTGTTGTTATTATTTAGGTAGTTGAGTTATTAGAGTCTATGGGCTGCTTTGGGATAACCGGCCTTAGGGTCTAGGTTTTGTAGGATGGTCTATAAGAGCACAATTGCTAAGGCACTACTTAATATACCTACACTATATTAAGATAGAAATTTGAATAAACAAAATGCATGCATATAGCAATTAATAATCCAAATAATTTATTCTAGAGTATTTAGTTGCGTAAAATAATAAATAAAAAAATTTATATTGCTTGCTAAAAAGACGAAAAGACTTAATAAAGAGATTAATTATCTGGGAGGGTCTATTGGCCGTATAATGTTTATATACAAGCCAATTGATATTTCGAATGACTTAATCCCAGCGTAAATTTAAATACCATAGATATCTATTGGTCAAATAATCAAGAAACTTATAAAAAAAATTAATTCAAAGAAAATATTTCTAAAAAAACCGGGAAGAGGGGTTACAGTACGCCAAAACGAATGACGCCACGGGTAGGTGAGATCCTAAGGAATACGTGGTCACCGATAGAAAACTCGAGAGGACGCCGATGAGAATCGGCCCAATGGCGCTGGCGATCTTGGACAACTCGAAGATGATCTCTAACTTGCATGACCACTTCGATAGTCTGCGTAATCATCTCTGGACCAAGCATCTGTCTCTCGCCTACATCATTCCAGGCTAAAGGTGATCTGTACTTTCTGCCATACAGGGCCTCAAAGGGTGCCATCTGGATACTGGCCTGGAAACTATTATTGTAGGAGACACTACAAAAAAAAGTCTTTTTGGTATGACACTATTAGAAACACTAGTCTAAAACGTCCTAAAAATTTAGTTTTGGGACAATAATATTTTTGGTAACAAAAAAGTAGTATTTTTTAGGACAGATTATGAAAATGGATCTCTATATGGGACTAATAGGACTTTCTGTCCCAAACAATTAACATTTCCGTCCCAAATAACTCGGCGGGAATGCCAAGTATTTTGGGGCTAATTGCCAAAATTTTAGGGGGGAACGTTTCCCTCCACGTGTCCTCATCCTGACCGTTCGACCAAATGACTTAAATCTAAACCATTCATCATAAAACCATTGAGACTTTCATCATAAAACCATTCTGAACTTTCCCCATCTCTCTTTCTATGATAAAAAAGAATGACTACAACCTAGGTGCTGCTGCTCTCTCTCTCTCTCTCTCCCCCCCTCTCCGATCTTTATTACTAGGTGATTCTTTCAACCCTAGGTGCTCCCGTGCTAATTCTTGGTATATTTTTCCTAATTTTTAGATTTTTTTTACCAAGAAATTTTAGTCTTTACCCTAATTTTTAGATGCATAATATTTTTCTAGAAGTTGAGTGTTTTACACTGTTTACACATGATGCATATTATTTTGTCCTAAATTATTTACCAATTTTTACTTCAAAATTTGCTCAAAATTAATTAATTATCCAAAACAAGAAATATTTACCAATTTGTTTTGCCTAAAATTTGCTAGAAATTAATTACATGCCTTTCACTTGTTTATGCAGGATTATTTACCAATTTTTTTCAAATTATTTACCAAGAAATGTGAGTGTTTATAGTGTTTACATAAGCTGCATGTTTTTTCCTTAGTTTTTATAACATATTTGGTTGTAATTTTAGCATCCCTCAACCATCAGGACAAGCTTCCATGCTTTTAATCTAATAATCTTTTATTAATGTTGATTTCTTTTCCTTCTCGTTTTAGAAAGTATATACATATAATAATTGAAATGATTCAAATAATTTCAATCCCGTACAACAGAGGAAACAAATGATGGGGAACATAACAACAAAATTGTTTTAGATATTATTAGGAAGAAGTATGAGAAACAATTTGGTCGCAGATGTGGAACTGAACAGGTATGCATTATATAATGCTGCAAATGTTGATAGGATTCTGTTATAGCTGTGTTAACATTTCTCTTTTTTGGTATCAGGAAGAGAACAAACACAAAGAGTTGTTAGTTGCTGGTGCAGGGGTACATTTGCTTACTAAGCGATAATATGGTTAACTTCTTATATTTGATTTCTTTTACACAAAACATCTACTTTATCAAAATTTCTATATATCTATTTTATTCAGTTCAAATTTCGTGGTATTATATCATCATCTATTGAAGTACATTTGGCAGTTTATGTTGAAGTAGAGGAGAAGACCCTCTTGGAGAATTTGGAGAAACTTGTCCAGGTAAATGATACATGTAATGAGCTGGATTGTCTTAACGATGACTACTGATTAAATTTTTACCTAGTAGCCCTCACACACTAAAATGTTGATGCTGAGTGCAACCTCAAATTTAAAGTATGGTTCCAAAAATCTGCCGATACTGATACATATTTGGACGTCTCAGATCACATATGAGCATATATGATCCAAAACAACATAAAGTTATTAGTATCAAGTGATACACACCCGATATGGCCAAGACACACACACACACACACACACACACACACACACACACACACACACACACATATAGATTGTTGATACAAAAAAAGAAAGAAAAAAAAGATTACAAGCAGATTATGGCCTATACAAACTAATACAAAGCAAACTTTGGTCAAACTTAGTGAAAAGTAGCTAAACTATGTTCCAAACTTGCAATAATAGACTGATACATGCCATATACAGGCAAATATATGCCAACACAGACCAAGCCAAATTTGGTGTGAGTAGGCTAACATTAGACAAAACTTGCAAATATAGAGTGATACATTACTGATACAAACCATAATTTGTCAATAATATGAGAAAACACGAAGAAATTTGGTCAAACTTACAATTACAAGTCGTTGCATGGCAGATACAAAATTTGGCTTAAATTCAGGGGGAAAAGGTCAAAACTTGCAAAAGATAAGGTTAATATAGGCTGAATGTTGGCCCAAATAGGCAAAACAAACTGAACTTCAGTTGATCAACTTAAAAAAATACGTCTGAATTAGCTGAAATAAGCCTTATGTTGTCGAAAAACATGACGAAAATGGCCAAAACAAGCCTTAGTAAGCTGAAAAACAAGCCTAGATTTTGCTAAAACTTGCCCAATTTGCCAGAAGCATTATACACTACCAAAATTAAACTATCGTGGGCTAAGCCCAAGAAGAACAGTTCATAAGTAAATTGCAATAATCTAGTAGTCAATATACAATTTCACGAGTCAACTCAAATAACTAGAGAAAAATTAAGATATCTGGGATAGCATGTACCTTTACCCAAAGTGCGACAGTATGATCTTCCAGATACTCTGTTCCTAGAGGGCCAGATTCTTTGTCTTGATTGCAATCATGCACACTACGGCATATTAAATTTTTTTTGGAGTTTCCACTACTCGAGACGTGTTTCATTCTTTTGCTCATTTCTGGAGAAACTGCATTGCTCGAAATTGGTTCTGAATGCAAGGTCCAATGGCTTGCTAAAGGTTCCATGCTCCTCTTTTCCCTCTCCTTGAGAATCTGGAGTATCATTTACAATCGAGATTTCACTATTTGAAGCATCTATTGCATTTTCACCTTCAGTCAATCCATCAATACAGCCATCTTTTCCATGTAGTACAGTCTCACTCAAACCACATGTAGTGTATCACTGCACCTTGTATATGTTCAGGAGAAATCCCCTTTTTATTGCACTCTAAACACGAAAAATAATCTTCTGAATTAGAGAAGTGTTTATTCGTTTCTTTGCAAGATGCTGTTCAGATAATGGAGCTTTTGCCACTGAATGTATTGGAAATCAGTTTTCAGGATTCTTGTATTTTCTTCATTTTTATTTCTTATTTCCCCATCTACTTGATAGGTTTGAGAAGAATCAACTATCAGTAACGGGTTTCCAATAAAATGGATGTCATTAGATAGTTGATGTCTATGCCTTTCCAGACCACTGTCAAATCCTTTCAAGTTATCTTCACCATAGTTTTCACCTAGTTGATCATTAGGTACTTCCACACTTGATCACATTCTAATGAAATCTGTTCATTATCAAGAATATCCAGTGAAAGTTTGCCTCCTTTCGCTTGTTGCACCAACATGCTCTCTTCGAGGGTGTCTTCGGCTAATTTTGCTCCTGGACTTTGTTCTCCACCATACTGAACTAAAAAGTATGGCACAGGCATGACTCCCCTCTATAGATCTGAATGCCATAAAATGTGAAGATCTTGAAATGTCTGACTTCTGTTCCCCTAATTTTATCAACCTCGACTATCAATACAGATCCGATTAACTACATTTGTCTGTGCAATATGCAATACTTTAATGCATAGATAAGAAAACCAATATATGTCAAGATTTTTATTTTGACCAATTTAAATTACACATTTACACATGTAATTGGGAAATAACCAGGTATTGCACAGCAAGAATATATTAAAGAATAAAACATTGATTTCGTGTAGGCCGCATTATAAATGGGACTAGATTGTAACTTCGTGAATATCTGGATCAGCTACAAGCCTAAAAACACCAATGTTGAGTCAGATTTAACCAATACGCCACATAATGTGAGAGCACCTATGTTGCAATATGTTAAAAAAATGTGGTTGTGGAAAGGGGATTCTGGAACTCAATTTTAGCATTTTTTGTCTATTAAATAAGTCGAAGGATTATTTTGGTACATCTAACTAGAAGTGTGATACCTTCAATCTATAGCAGGTTTTAGTTGTGCATTGAGGATGAGATTGCTATTGTTGTTGTTTTTGCTGGATATTTGATACATCTGTCACTCTATATTCATTATGTGTATTTTTCAAGGATGGCAATGCCTCCAATACTTTGTCTTTGTACTCAACCACACATATTTAATCATAAACACAAGTCAACTGTATGGCTAGAGCATAATGCAAAATAATGGTGGTACATCTTTATAGTTGTGCATTATTTTGTTATAGTTGATGACAACTAGATTAACATTTTCCTTTGGATCATTCCTTCCTGGTATTTAACATGATATTTTACCTACTTAACAATAAATATTGACATGTCTCTCTTGGTGCATGATTGCATGGTACTGGAGGTGCTCTTAGTGGAGGGAGACGTATTGAAGGTGAAGGTACTATTGCAGGTGCGAGCTATCTCTTCTTGTTCGGTTTGCTTTCTTGCTATATATGAAAAATATTATTTATCATGTATTTTGTTCATGAAGTTCTAGAAACGGATGTTGGAGTATGGTTGGATAGGAATGGCTTTGTTACTGCTTCATCTCATTTGCAGAAATCTTCAAATGATCATGATACTTCTTTTCTGGTGGTTTGTACAGTTAGCAGGTCCATGCTAATATATTGGCATGTCTTAATTTCATTTGCAGGTCCTTCAAAAGCATTCTGAATTTACTTAAATGATGGGCGACGACTCTTGTGATGGAAAATAATTTGGGTTAATTTTGTGAATGTTTAATAGATGATTAAAAAACATGGTGTAGTGCTTAATGTTTTGGGTTCATAATTTTGTATGTAATGGTAGAGATGATGGGTTCATTTTGTAAGTGATAGTGAGGGTGATGTATTGTGTTTTGGATTTATTTTGTAAATGATGGTAAATAATGCTTAATGTTAAGCTTTTCTGTTGTTTACCAATTGAACATTAAGTTATATATGGATTTTGTTGTCTTCTACTTAATGTAATATGTTTTTCTATTTTTGTAAATGATAGTAAAGAATGCTTGATGTTGTTAAGCTTTTTTGTATGGGAGCTCCGACTCCTGGAGATACGTCTGAGGACAAGCTCGACAACGGCCATGGTCACATGAATTATGTTATATGTGTATTTAAATTGTACGTTTTATAGCTGAAAAACGCAAATAATAATTTTATAAGTATTACTTATGGGATGGTTATGTAATTGTCCTAGATATAACTACATCCTTTTGTGATGCTGGAAATTTTTTTTAGGACGGATGTTATTCATCACAAACTCTTTTATTTTGGGACAGTTTAGTAAACCGTCATAAACATATAATAATTCAAACTCTTTTGGTACGGTTAGATTTTTTGACCCTAAAACCAAATTAGGACGGTATTTTTTGTCCTAAAACTTTTTACCATGCCACCTTAATAGCACTGTTACATTCCGTCCTAAAATTCGTCCCAAATTACGATTTAGGACTGATTTGGGCCTTTTTAAGACAGATTTTTGGCGTCCCAGAAAGACACTTTTTTTGTAGTGGAACTCCACGAGATGCAGGTGATCTTCCTACGAACCACAGAAGTCAAGCGTACAAGATCGTAGCATATATTCACAAGTCTAGATCGAACGTTCTGACTGACCATCTGTCTGCGGATGATAAGCTGAACTAAACTTAAGACGAGTCCCCAAGCTCTCTTGAAGTCTCCGCCAAAAGTATGATGTATATCTCGAATCTCTGTCTGATATAATACTGACTGGTACTCCATGCAACCTGAATATCTGTCTGAGGTACATCTCTGCAAGCTGATCCGCTGACTGGCCAATTCTGAAAGGGAAAAAATGAGCTACCTTGGTAAGTTTGTCAACTATAACCCAGATAACATCTCCCCCAACTGGGGATTTAGGTAACCCAGTTACAAAATCCATAGTGATACGCTCCCACTTCCACTCTGGGATCAGTAAAGGTTGAAGAAGTCCAGCTGGTCTCTGATGTTCAGCTTTAACTTGTTGGTAAACTAAACAACGAGAGACAAATCGGGCTATCTCCCTCTTTATGCCATTCCACCAGAAATGTTGACGGAGGTCACGATACATCTTCGTACCGCCAGGATGAATTAAATACTGTGAGCTGTGAGCTTTCTCCATGATCTCTTGCCTGATATCGCCACTGGGTACACAAAGACGCCTTCCATGTCGAAGTGTACCGTCTTCGTGAATGCACAACTCTGGTCTTCGTCCTGCTACACATTCTGTCCTAAGCCGCTGAAGCTGAGAATCTGTCGACTGTGCTATCTTGATCCTCTCAACTATACTAGACTGAACTTGCATATTGGCCATCAATGCCATATTGGTAGGAAGAACCACTTCTATTTTTATCTTCTGAAGGTCTGCTAACAACTCTGGCTGTATTGTTAGAAAATAAACTCTGGCTTTTCTGCTCAATACACCAGCAACAACGTTGGCCTTCCCAGGATGATACTGCAGGTTGATGTCGTAATCCACAAGTAGCTCTAGCCATCTTCTCTGATGCATATTAAGATCCTTCTGGGTAAACACGTACTTAAGACTCTTGTGGTCGGTGAAAATCTCCACCCGATCTCCATACAAATAATGCCTCCATAACTTAAGTACGAAAACCACCGCTGGTAACTCCAAGTCATTGGTTGGGTAATTCCTCTCATGATCACGAAGCTGACGTGACGCATAAGCTACTACCTTACCATGCTGCATCAAGACGCATCCCAATCCTCTGCCGAAAGGGTCACAATAAACTGAAAATCCTTTCGTCCCTTCTGGAAGCGTGAGAATGGGGGCCGTCATCAATCCTTGCTTCAACTTCTCAAATGAACTCTGACACTCTACTGTCCAAGCAAACTGCACATCCTTGCGGGTCAACTACGTCAATGGTGCTGAAATCCGAGCAAAGTCTGATACAAACCGCCGGTAATAGCCGGCCAATCCTAGGAAACTCTGAACTTCTGCGATGGTTCTGGGTACTGGCCAGGTCTCTATAGCCACTATCTTCTGGGGGTCAACTTCCACTCCACCTCTGGTGATGATGTGACCTAAGTACAAAATACGATCAAGCCAAAATTTGCACTTACTGAACTTCGCGTACAACTGGTGCTCTCTGAGAATTTGAAGAACTACACGGAGATGTTGCTCATACTCTGCCTCATTCTTGCTATAGACTAAGATGTCGTCTATAAATACTATCATGAACTGGTCCAAATAGGGCATGAAGATACGATTCATGAGGTCCATAAATACGGCTGGAACATTGGTCGCTCCAAATAGAAAAACGAAAAACTCCCAATGTCCATATCTAGATCTGAATGCTGTCTTTAGGATGTCTTGCTTTCTTACTGTCACGATCCGCACCCACTGTGAGGGTACAAGTACATAACAGCGCCCAGCCTACGCCGCAGTGTCTGCGGTAGAACGCTGTTCTAGGTCACTATCTAACCAACAACTCATGCAATTATATAATGTACTTGTCATAATCAACTCCGAACGGAGGACAAGTATAAGATATGGTACAACTCAATCACAGTCTAAGAACGATAAGATAACACAGAAAATGACTACAAATAGAAAGACAACTACAACTACTGAAATAATAACAACATCTCAACAATCTGAAATACAACACAAGTCTCAAATCAATACAACAAGTCCAAATAAGAACTAATGCAAGTCTAAAACTGTATCCCGATCACTGCTAAGTGTCGGGACCAAAGGTGGCTAATCCCTCGTCAGGTCCATAATGAGTAGGGCAAGTGTCCTCAGGGCAATCATTTGTAAAATTTCAACAGGTCCAGTCAGGACAGGAACGAGCACATCTCTTCAGAAACCCCAAGTAAATTACAGAGAACTATAAAGCAGTTATAGACAGTTGTATTGATGAACATGGCAGTTTATATTCGGTGATGGTATAGAGAGATAGATAAAGTACAAAGAAAGTAAGGTAACTAAAACAAGAGAAGAATTATGGCAATAAAGACTGTAAAATAGAAACTAGCTGAACTAGAGTAACATGGTATAAGTCTAGACAGTAAATGTAGACAAGTGTAAACTCCAATGTAAGTCCAGTACACGATGAATCTAATACAAGATAAATCCAGTACGAGATGATTTTGGTCATAGTGATCAATGATTCCAGGGTGAGTCCAGCCTATACTCTAACAACGAGTTTTAAAATACCGAGGTTGACAAGTAAACGGCTACAGGTAATCCGGCACATCACACACCTGGCCGGGTGTGAGATGGCTATCATTCTAGTTTGATTCCAGCATGTGGGGTGATTCCAGAATTGGGGTATGTCTACATGTCTTACTCAAGTATTTCCCCTTCCAGCAAGTACAAGTGAATCCAGAACACGATACGAGAATCGAGATGAGTCCAGCCAAACATGATGATACCAGCAATAATTTCAGTAATAGAGGCCAGACAATATGGTATGTGTATCACATACATGAATCCAGAAATATCTATACGTGTTGTAAAAGAGAATCATATACAACTAACTAGAACTGAAGTACAGTAATTAACAAATAAATGAGAGAACTATCAGAGAATGTACTCGCCTGATACTCTGAAAAGAGTAGTGTAATATCAGATGTCTGCACCAGAGTCACAATGTCCTAAATAGAGCAGTATAGGTTATAATATGTTTAAAATAAGATAAATAAAGTTTATGATGCAATCTACATGATTTCTAGGTCAATCTAGGTCAAAGTCAACCCTAAGTCAAACCTGGTCAACTGTCTAGGTCAAACTAGGTCCAAGTCAAACTTTGGTCAACCTTGGTCAATTAAGAGTCAAAGTCCACTATATAGGGTCAATCAAGGTCAATAGTCAACATTGGTCAATTTGGTCTAAGAGTCCATGTCTAGGTATTGGTTAACTAGGATACAAGGCTAACCTCCTAATTCCTAATAATACCATAACATTTATCCTAACATCCTCTACAAGGATACATACCTATATCACATATATATAACATAGCCTAACATATATAGTACACAAATATATACTCAACTATATATATATATAATACATCTCTAAGGTATATCACATAGCCTATTATCTAACATATAATGAAATCTCAATGTCTATATAACAGATATATATGAATATAAAATGTTCTAACTAAATATATTACATAGGATACCTAGGATACTTAACTTTAGCCCACAACTCCACATACCTATACATGCAATCCTATTATGGTGTCTAGGTAATTAATATTGATGCATATGTGTGTACCAACCTACTCCCAACTGAACTGAAATGACCAATTGGTCTATGCACTCTCACATTCTATGATACACACAAGGTATGTGTACATAGGGTTTGCCATAACACTAATGGGGACTGAACTCTGAAACTGGACTGAGTTGTTCATTGCAGGGGACTGAAACTTGACTGAACAACCAAAGAAATTTAGGACTGCACAACAGACAAAGCATTACATGATGCAGGATAATATATTAAGGTTAAACCTAGCTCACTACAACCTGTAACTTCCCCCATTCTTGCCTGCCACTCAAGTGGACAGGGTTAGAGGGGAACTGAAATCAATGTAAAACAGGACTGAAACATTAGCTCTATACAAATATATATACCTAGGATCATGACACCTACCTTAGCTAATACTAACATCTAATAAAATCAAACACATAAGGACATCTCAACCCTAATACCTGAATTGCTAACACACAGCAACAAGAGCTGAACCAAGCCAATCCAAAATACTTCATAACCTCTCTCCTATCCACACCTATATCTATTACCTGCCTTGTCCTCAATACCCCTTTATTAGATTACATAAGTATACTCACACAACATGTGATACTAACCCCAAACTGAAATAAGTATCAGACATTGACATTGCATTCAAAAACCCACTATATAACATGCCTATGGTCCATATCCAAGTGCCAAAGTATAGGGTTGATCGAGTGATATCCAAGTAGTGTCCAAGTGTCCAGAGAGGTGTCAACTTGTTATCAGAGATGTGTCACAGGGCGTCAAAGGAAAATGTGAGCATGTGTGTGTGGGTATGAACATTTGTGTCAGTGACAGTAGGTACTAGGGTGTGTTCAGGAAATAGTGTGCAAATGTGTACCTGTGTGTGTGTGTAGTGTATCTATTCTCAGTAATTCAGTGAATACTTTCAGTTCAGTTAATAGTCTTCCTAAGCAATTCGAAACCAACTATCCCATGCCAACATTGACCTTAACATGTGGCTAATCTCAGATGTACATAGATAAACATCATTACAATTAACCAATCGACCAAATCAGTAAACACATGACAACTATCAGTCTTCAGGTTTAAAGAGTATTCAAAACAGTGCCCCGAGTCTTGATAGTGTATACAAAACAGTATGTGTGTGTGTGTATCCATATTGAAATTATATCACCCACAATCAGTGAAACACATGACACTTGCAATTCTCAGGTTTATCAGTGCATATATTAACAGTTTATCAGTGAACTGTGTCAGTGAATTGGGGAATTCTCAAATTGGATTCAAAAATGCAATGGAATACATATAAAATAGGTTAGGATAGAGTAGTACACATGTCCAGAGTCCACACGAGTCCCCACATGTCCCCACAACTGGACACGACACGTCCAAGTCACGAAACACGTACAGATACTATTGCGTGCACAGACTGCATCGTGCTACGATGCAGTCGCCTCGTGGACACGACACGTGACACTGCAAGCCATGTACACGTGTCCTTAGGTTCACCAGGACTAGTAGAACATGTCTAGGTGTCTGCCCCATGTCCACGTGAATCGTGTCGCGTGTACGAGATGCGTATCAGATGCGATTCTCGCGTTCGTGCAGTCTGGGCAAAATCTAGTACGAATAAGATTTCTCACTAACCACTCGATGAAACCCAACCAAATTTTGTGCGTGTCGTGTCAGTGATTGCCCGCATGTCTCCACAAAATTTTGTGGTGTCTCGTGCCGTGCCGTGTCCTGTGTCGACCCCGAGCAGCAGGACAGCGCACGGTAGCCTCGTGCGTACGTGTGTGTCCCATTTGGACACAAAAAGTATCTAGAAAACAACTCAGAAGGAGACGAATACAATAACCATGTATAAAACAACATTTCCATTCAATCACTTTTCAAAAACAGTAATTTATTTCCCTTTGAGGCATTTCAACAAACACATGAATACATAGACTGATACGTGTCCGATACGGACACCAAACGGACACGATTTTCTACCAAATTTGAGGGACAGTTAGGGGACACCTAGATCTAGCCTAATATGTAAAGAAATCAGAACTAAAATGCAATTTGAAGGATTTTACCTACAGGTGCAAATGATCAAGAAAAGTCCCAAATCGGTTGATTCCCGATGCTAGCTAAATCCTCTAAATTGTATTCAAACTGAAATTACTCTCCATGAATATCAAATAGAGGGTGATTAGAATCTATTACAAAAGATTTGGGTGAAAAAGGAATTAAAATGGAATTAATAAGAATTTGGGAAGATATGGATTTACTTTTTCTTTCTAAAAGTTGGTTGAGCACAAAAGAGGCAAGAACAAGTGAATGAGTGTTTATATAGGGGGATAACCTAGGTTGGCTGGCCACTTATGGCTGAAATTAGGGTTAGGGTTCAAGTCATGGGCCATGGACCAAGTTTCATAAGTCATGGAGTTAAAATCATAAGTCATAAGTCATTGCACCTATCATTATTTCTCCTATTTCAAACTAGTTCCTAAATGACTAAAATAAGGTTGACTTAAGTTAGACTAGGGTCTCACCATGCTAACTAAGTCACCATAGCTAGGGTTAGCTTCTAGGTTAGTTTCTTAAGTCACAACTAGCAAAAGTCAAATTTAACAATCACCAATGCAATAAATCATAAAATAATTCAAAGAGGCCAAATGACCAAAATACTCTCATGCTCAAAAGTAAAAATAAATCATCCTAATGACATGGTTAGGCTCTAGGTCAGACAGTCTCTCGGATTTCACTAGCAGCATATCAAAATCACAAGTCATGACTTAAAAGAATCTTAAATTGATTAAAAATCACCAAAGTTCATAATGTGATATAAATTTTAATAAATAATAATTATAATTACAAAAGTTCAAAATTACCCTCATTTGGAAAATTGGGTGCTACACTTACTCTGATCTGATGGTATCCTGACCGCAAGTCAATCTTCGAGAACACTGTCGCTCCACTGAGTTGATCAAATAAATTATCTATCCTTGGTAGGGGATATCTATTCTTGATTGTTACAGAGTTCAAGGTACAATAATCAACACATAATCTTGACGTACCATCCTTCTTTTTCACAAGAAGCATCGGGGCTCCCCAAGGCGATTCACTAGCACAAATGAATCCCTTGGTTCTGAGTTCTTTAATCATCTTGTACAAGATCTCCAACTATGATGGTGCTATTCTGTAAACTCTCTTGGACACTGGTGCCATCTCTGGAAGCAAATCAATGGTGAACTCTATCTCTCTCTCCGGGGGCATGCATGGAAGCTCTTCGGGAAATACATCAGGAAATTCTTCTACTACTCTGGGAAACTGAACTGCTACTGCTACAGCCATCCGCAAGACTGGTGGAGAAGGTTCTACTTTGCCTCTGGAAAATAAAAACTCTAGTTCGCCTGGAATACCAAAAATAATCCTACCAATATGGCAGTCTATTCTTACGTATTGATCCTTCAACCAATCTATTCCTAGGACCATATCATAGTCGGCCATCGAAAATTCTATCAATCTAGCGGGGAACTCTCTACTGCTAACTACAATTCGACACGAGGAAAAGACTCTATCTACCCCTATAAGACCGTTACCAGTAAGTATATTGAGCCTTACTGATAATGACTCGGGCTCCAGTCCTATCCGTGTAGCAAATCGTGCAGACATAAATGAATGCGATGCACCCGAATCAAATAATACCGATGCTAGAAAAGAGTTGACGAGAATGGTACCTGCCACCACCTCACCTGATGCCAATTCTTCTGCCAAGGTCAGAGCCATCGCTTGACCTTGCCCTCTTGGTGCTGGTCCCCTCTGCTGGTGACCTCTCTGCCTATTCTAAATCTGAGCTTGGACATACTATTGATCTTGAGGTGGCAATAGCCTTGGAGGCTGGTACTGCTACTGTACTGGTGCTGGACCCCTAACTGATGGACTGGTTAAGGTCGACGACGATGAACCGGCTCTATACGGGCAGGACCCTATCTTGTGATCCGGTACCCCACAAACCAAGCACAATCCCTGTGATCTGCGACACTCTGATACTACATGTCCTGCCTTCCCACAATGAGTGCAGCCTATTGCGGAAAATTGCTTCTGCTTCTGTTGCTGAGGGTACGTCGGTGTCGAAAACTAAACCGACAAAACTATGGTCACCCACCTAGGAGCTCCAATTGTCAAAGCCCTAGCTGCAGGGACTGGTGCTGATGACTGGGATATCTATCCATGGGACCTCTTCCTTCCTCCGGTTCGATCTACTATCCTCTGAGAAGTATACTCATGCCTCTTCGCTGCTCACAAGACGGCATCAAACGTCTTGTGTTCAAACTGCTCCACTGATATAATGATCTCTAGGTGGAGTCCCTGCTGGAATCGCTGCGCTCGGTCCAATTCGGTTACCACCATGGTGGAAGCAAACCGACTAAGCCTTGAAAAACTTGGCCGCATATCCATCGACCGTCCTTCCCATATGCTTAAGATTAGTGAATCTCGTCTACAGATCATACCGAGCCACTGCATCGAAGTACTTCGTCTGGAACTTGTTACTGAATACCGTCCACAAAACAGGCGTTGCTAATCCAACTGCTAGCATCGCCCAACAGCTGCGGGCTAAGTCCAATAACTGTAGGCGCACCACGGCCACCTTCTCTTCCTCAGAAATCCTAGCTGCCTCCAAGATAACCTCTATGTTCTGAAGCCAAGCATCGGCAGCAATAACATCTTCACTGCCAACAAAGAAGGGAGGGTTCAGGCACTTGAAGCTGTTGGCCGCGTTGTTCCCTTGATAACCAGCTCTGTCCATGGCATCTTGTACTGTCTGGTGCAGGGTATCGCCCCGACGATCTTGTGAGGCAAGCAATTCCCTAATGAGTCCCACCAGGGCCCCATTGTCAGGCTTTGCAGGCTGGACTGGCTGAACTGGGGGCTCTGGGTTTCCAGAATACATGACTCGGGAAGCTACTCCAGAGTGCTGAGCTTGGTCCCCAGGTTGATGCTGGTTCGCTGGAGGTGCTCCACCTTGCTGTTCGGCAGGACCAGGAGCAATGCTACTGAAAAAATAACATGGGGAACAATAAGGAAGGATCAAGATAGATCGAGGATATAAGTATGTGATCAGGTCAAGATTTCAGGAAGATTTAGAAGACACGAGTAGAGATCAAGGGCGAGTGCTGATTGAGATTTCTATCCAGGGAAACCCTCACACATATTGATTTTCAAAACCTGTATAGGCCACCACTTAAATCGTGTTACGCCCCAGAATAAGAATACTAGAGAGCGGGGGACAGACACATCCAGCTACGTACATTGAAGTGTAACCCACCTCGATATACGGTCACGGCTGTCTAGATGCATGAGGGTTTAACTACAAGCTAACAGTCTCTTATGGTCAAGAACAAGCCTAGTGTCTCAATCTCAAGCAAGTAAATACATGTTATAAGATGGTAGATCATCAGACATACAAAGTAAGGCATCCCATACATTACATAGTCAGATGATCATAAAGCTAGTCATACAAAATATGAAGACTAGCAAGAGTTTAAGTCATATATGATCAACCCTAGGATTTGTCAATCATGTTACAGCCCATAGGCAGACAGAAAATATAAGTTTTAACACGAGATAATACTTTCTCGACAGCTAAACACCTCAAAAGAATAATTTATAATAGAATGGAAGAGCAAAATAAAACCCACTCGTTGCCAGGGTTGCGTCTAGTGTTCACCATCTGGCTGGAAGGCTGGAAGATCCTCGGGAGCTACTCTAAAATCTGGCCATACAAAACCAGCTAGGTTAGACCCCAAAAAGAACAAGTGCTACAAGGGAGGCTTTACTTAAGAACTAAAACCAGCATATTAGAACATGAGACATAAATGATAACGAAAGACATGAGTTAGAAAAAATAGGGTGATAAACGATAAGATAACTAAAGGACTATTTCGGTAACCAAGTTACAACCCGTAAACCAAACAAGGACCGGGGTTGTAATCCTTCACCTGAACAAAGCTTAGTCTCTAATCATTTACCGACAAGAGTAAAGCATAACAGCAATGTACTGAAGTAATCATAGACTGGCACTGTCTAGACAAGACTAGACTGGACTCTATCCATCAATCATGACCAAGCAATGAGTACGTCTTGATACTTTAACTAACAAGGGTATTCACAAGCCTAGTTAATACAAGATGTAATGAGATGTTCTAGCAGTCACAAGCCCTGCAGACTATCCAGTTATCCTTCTGCAGGTTAAGAGAGTTGATTAGGTGACTTTGTGGTGCAACATATGACAGTGTGCTAGAAATGTGCCCTACTCGTCGGCAGGCTACAAGTCCACTTGAGGCGCCCAGATAACGGATTGCCTGTGACTGGGAATTCTTTTTATGATCTATATGATCAAACTAGTCATTAACTTAGTCAGATTCAGTATGAATACCTAACCGTGAAAATCAGGAATCCATGTCCTAGACATGATGCAAGACGAGACATATAGCTTATACAGACACAATCATCCACGGTGTTAAGACGAGTGTTACTTAGCAAGTTGAGATAGCCGTCGCAACAACATTTCAAGATTATCATGTCATGCTAGGTTACTTATCAAGATTACTTATCAAGAGTGCGCCTCGGAGGGCCTCTATCAAGAGTTATCATATTAAGTTACTACTTATCGTGTCAAGGGTGCGTCACGACGGACCACCATCAAGAATTATCATGTCAAGTTACTTATCAAGAGTGCACCATGACGGGTCACTATCCAGAGTTATCATGTCGTGTTCATGTAAGTGCAATTATATGCCAAGAGTTTACTTGGTCAAGAGTGCGCCATGACGGGCCACCGAAGGAGTTATCAGAGAGTGTACTTGCCATGCTGAGATCGTGTTTAAAGCTCAGAGCATACCCGTAACACAGGAAGTAACCTTATACAAGGCTATCATGGGAGTATGCCCATCATGCTCAAAGGTCACAATTTATACTAAGGACCATGGGAACAAACATGAATAAGGTAACACAAATTATCCTGGTTAGAAATGGCGTAAAAGGGCAAATAGGGTGTCATGGATAGCATGCACCCAAGGTCAACATGCTCCAAAGAGAGCATGCGCTAAGGAATGGCATACACTGAGGATGGCATGCGCCTAAGCAGGGGGCATGCGCCCAAGACTATGCGCCTACGGCTATGCGCCTAAGGCTATGCGCCCAGGACTAATCGTATCATGAAGAGTCGTGTACTGGGAAGGCATGCGCCCAGGGCTGCATGTGCCCAAGCAGGAGGAAAATAGGGTACACTTGGCCGCATATAAAAGGCTATACGCCTAGGCAGGGGAGGCTTTGGGCGCATATCAAGAGCTATGCGCCTAAGCAGGAGGAAAAGATGGTGCTTTGGGCGCATAAAAAGGGCTATGTGCCCAAAGGAAAACTGTTGCGGACGCATAACAAGCTATGCATCCAGTACTGTTCTTCTTCCCTATTCCGAGAACGTGAGTTCATGGAACCCATGAACTTCCCAAGTTCATAAATCACTTAAAACAAATCGAAATCCAGGTTTTCAAAGGTCCATTTTGAGTAAAATCAAATTCTCTACAACATAGAACAATCAAAACTTGAAAATAATAAAGTTTGGTAGATCAAAACCCAAGAAAAACAAGATTTGAGTAAACTTCGATCTACAAGAAATTATCCACCAAAATAAAAAAATGCTAAGTACTAAAGAGTCTTAGAAACTTGTAGGGAAGACAATGGAACAATAAAAATGGGGTTCCTCCATGAAGCAATTTGCACTTGCTTTTGGTGGGTGGAGAGGTTTAATGGAGGAAGAGGAGCAAATGAAGAAGTAATGAGGAAAGGGAGAGAGGAAAGTTGATATTTTAGCAACCATTTCCATCTCCAACCAAAATCTAAACTAAACCAAAATAAACCAAGCCAAGCTAAAACAAGACCAAACCAAGCCAAGCCATGCTAGACAAGTCAAGATACGGGTCGAAAATCCGTACACATATACTAAAAATACGTATAACAGAAAACGGGAGTGACACCTTGCAAGAATCAGAGAATTTGGTAGAGAAAAAAGAAGATTTGAGAGATAAATTAATGGGATTTGCTCTCAAGATTGGGAAGAACACTAAAATGGGAATAGAGGCTACTTTGCAAATGAAAAGGAGATGGAACCCTCTCTTGGCTGCCATAAGGGTTAGGTTTGGGCTAATGGGAAATATCTAATATGCCCCTAATAGGTCCCCTTTGGTGAATCTAAGTCATGCAAAGGTTTCGGGTCAAAAGGGTCAAGTTTCTAATCTTTAAATAACTAAACTTGTCATGTGAGTTTAGTCTAAATGCACTAGCCTAATGAGATGAGTTTGTGGGCCATGTCTAACTAATCTTTGTGTCCCGACTAGAGTCTAAACTATCCGGGTCACTAACACAAGTCAAAACTAGATGAAACTCAAACCCGGCTAAACTAATCCCCAAAATACAATATTAATAAATAAATATTCACAAAAATATTAGAATATAAAAAAAATGACAAATTTACTCTCATTTTTTAAAACAAGCTGTCACAGGTTGGGATTTGTCACCATAATGGGATTTTGTCACCATAATTGAAATATGGAGAACGTGGATGATACAAGGACAACTACGAAATATAGAGTACACCTGCACCGCGCACTACGATGCCATGTCTATAAAAGACTATGTAGGGTAGTGCTAACATGCAAGACATTCCTATGATCTCCTAGCAATTTCAATCCATGAGAGCAAAAGGAATATACAAGAAGGATCATGATATATAAAGGCCACTAAGAATATATATATATATATATATATATATATATATATATATATATATATATATATATATGTGCCAATGGCGCGTTAGTGTAACGGTAAGACCGTTGGCACCGGGGTACGAGGTCGCGAGATCGATCCCCCACGGGAGCGGCTGGATGGCAGTGGCCACGGCTCCCGGGCAAAAATAAAACAAAAATAAATAAATAAAATTATATATATATATATATTATATATATATATATATTATATATATATATATATATATATATATATATATATATAATATATATATATATATATATTATTTAATATATATATAATAACACGTTGTACCATGTTATCCTTGTCAATTTGACCATTCCTGGGCTGCATCAAGATCTAGTTCCAGAGAATAAAAATCTTTAAACTTGCAGCTTGATGGCAATCATGAGCTACCAGAAGGACGTCAGTGCCTAAGTGGGTTTTCTCGTTCTCTCTTTTATTTGGCATTTAGCCAAGGACATGTGTAACCCTAGCCAAGTCGAGAGCCTTTTTCCGTTTTGCCTTCTTACTTCTTATGTATTTATGTGTAGACCAGTACATGTTAGCTTTTGTGATCATGTATTGTAGACATTCTATGCTAGTATTATTTTTGTACGTATACTAGCTTCGTGATCACACACACACAAATATATATATATATATATATATATATATATATATATATATATATATATATATATATATATATATATATATATAAGAGTGAAACTATCTTCGTGATCACTCTTTTCTCTGGAATTAGAAATGCCTCAAGAAATCAGAGCCAACTCTTTCTCCTCCTCCTCCTCCCTGGGGAAGCTGATGACAGCCATCTTCCGCCTCCGAGGCTTCAACTCCTCCAGATGCAAAACAGAGGCAAAGCTAGCCACTGCAAGGATAAAGCTGCTGAGGAACAAGAGGGAGGTGCAGGTGAGGCAGATGAGGCACGACAATGCCATGCTTATCTCCTCTGCCCAACAAGACACTGCCAGGATCAGGATGCTCCTAATCAACCAGGCGTGCCACTTAGCTGAATGTGACGTTCATGTTTTTAAAGTTTTGTCCGCGTGCCGAAAGCTTTGTTGAAACCCTTTGAAGACTCTCTATACTAGTCCAAGGAAGATGAAACGACTCTCCACCATTCCAGGTGGTTTGTAAATGTTGGTTGTATAAAGGGGATATAATCTATGGAACGACTATCTCATCATCATCCGTTTTGAGTCATGTTGTAAGCCCGCGCGACCCCTTTTGTAATCGGATCTTGTAAACAACTTATTATCAATAAAAGATGAGTTTTCTTCTGTATATATATATATATATATATATATATATATATATATATATATTGATAAAACTCCCTTTCTTTTATTAATCAAGGCTCAAAATGCCGAAGCCTGATACGTATACAAGGCAGAAAAGAAAGCCTATACAAGTATACCGCAAAAAGAAGAAGAGGGGGAGAGGGGCTGAGGGTCCTCCAAAGCTAGCTGGGGCTAGGGTACCAGAATGCTGGCGGGCTATGGGAGCATAGGGTGCTCCGTTTGCGGCATTGCCGATGGATTTCCTGAAAGAGATGGGCTTTTGAGTATTGGTGACCCTCGTATCTCGCCTTGTTGCGATTCTTTCACATCACCTACGTGGTGGCCGCTGCGACGATCTGGTGGCCGTGGGAAGCGGATCCCCAGTTGGCCAGCAGATCTTGGAAGCGATCGCCACCTCGCGATATGTTATAGTGTTGGTTAAGGGTCCTCTAAATCTTGCCTGGAAGGCTCCCCTCCCAGAAGATGTGGTCAATAGTCTCTATCTGACGGTCGGGACAGCAATGGCATGTTGACGCTAAGCTAATACCGATGGAGTTGAGGATCTCGTCTGTTGGAAGTTTCTTCCTGATGACTCTCCACATGAGGAATGACCACTTCTGTGGGATGCAGGAATGCCAATAGTGAGCAATGGGAAGATGCGGCCGTTCGGGCCCTTGAATAGCGAGTCTCGCCGACCTCACTGAGAATGCTCCGGAAGCCTCCAGCGACCAACTCAGCGCATCGGCTTTGCGCCGGAGGCTAAGACCGTGGATACGGATGCTGTCAACCGTTCTGTTACCGGACCACTCGCGGATCTTGTCCCAGTTCCAGTCGTTGGTGGTGGTGTTCCACAGGTCTCTGATCCTACTGTTACTGGGGGTCGCCGTAATATTTGGGATATACCTGTCACCAACCCATCTCTCCAGGAATGGATGGGACTCCCCATTACCCAGGTAGAGTCTCATCGCTGGCTCGGCTAGATCGCGACCGCTAAGGATACGACGCCACGCCGCTGAAGATCTGCTGTTGGATATGGCTATCGCTGGGTGGATGTGTTTAAAATACCTGGCCTTCATAAAATTGGTCCAAAGGTTATTGCTCGTGCGGAGTTTCCACCATAATTTCATCGAGAAAGCTTTGACGATGTGATTGAGCTTGGTGAATTCCAGCCCCCTATTCTCGGTTGGTTGGGCCATGGTATCCCAGCTAGCCCAGTGGTGTTTGTCTTGCCCTTTGTTGTGCCCCCAAAAGAAAAAATAAAAGATCTGCTCGATGGACGCAATGACCTTCTTAGTCGGGGAGCAAGCCGACAGCGTATGGATGGGGATGGAATTCAGCACATGTTTGATGAGGATCATCTTGCCGCCTGGTGATAAAGTGGCGTTATGCCATCCTTCAATTTTGTTTCTAATTCTGGTGATCAAGTTCTCAAAGATGCCAGCGTTAGATTTCCCATACACGAGGGGGCAACCGAGATATTTGAAAGGAGGGTGCGCCACCGAAAAGGAAGTTAAGTTGGAGAGTCTGACTGTGTTCTCTCTTTTGATGCTGTGGTGGGCGTAGATAACGCTCTTGGAATGATTGATCTTCTGTCCTGAGCAGCTGGAGTACCTCTTTAGGGTGTTGTTGACTACCTCCATCGTAGTAACGTCCCCGGATGAGAATATGAGTAAATCGTCTGCAAAGGACAGGTGGGTGATGGTAGGGCATCCACTAGATGTGTGATAGTGCTAGAAGTTGGGGGTGCTGACCATGTTGTTAAGGTTTCTGCTAAGGGCATCAGCTGCTATGATGAAGACAGTCGAAGATAGAGGGTCGCCCTGTCTAACACCGCGACTAGATTTGAAGAACACTTCGGATTGGCCGTTGATTACTGTAGAGAACCATGAGTTGCTGATGGATCTCCACACTATATTGGTCCAATTCTCCGAAAATTTGAATGCCCTGAAGACCCAGATGATGAATTGCCAGTCCAGTCTGTCATAAGCTTTCTCCATGTCTATTTTGATGGCAATGTTGCCTCCTCTAGCAAGAAATTTCATGCAGGTGATTAGCTCTTGGGCCAGCATGATATTGTCTTGGATGTTCCTCCCGCGAACAAACCCGCTTTGCTTCTCAAAAATGATTTTGGGGAGTATTACAGCCATTCTGGTGGTGATGATCTTGGAAATAATTTTGTTGGTGAAGGTGCAAAGACTGATGGGCCGAAAGTCGCGGAAGGAGACCGGGTTATCCTTTTTCGGAATAAGGATGAGGTTGGCGCTGGAGATGGCTTTGGGGTAAATAGCACCTTCGAGGAAAGCGGTGGCCGCTTCGGTGATGTCCTGCTTGATAATATCCCAGCAGGTGCGAAAGAATACGCCAGAGAAACCGTCCGGGCCTGGGGCGCTATGCTCGTTCAGAGCCCACACCGCCTCTTTCACTTCCTGCACGGTAAGGGGGCGCTCCAGCTGGGCATTGTCGTGGTCGTTAATGAGGGTGGGTATTTGGTCCAGGAAGGATGTGTCTTTGTGGACCGAATCTTCTGTATATATATATATATATATATATATATATATATATATATATATATATATATATATATATAAAATATATATATATATATATATATATATATATATATATATATATATTATATATATATATATATATATATAAAATATATATATATATAAGAGACCCGCGCCCGCGTGAAGGTTATGCACAAGGGAACCGATTCTCGACTATGTCCAAGGGAGCAATTCGAGGGCCCCGTCAGGGACTCGATCTCGAGCGGTGGGGCTTGGCACGGCCCCTGCACCAGCACGCTCTGGTGGAACTGTCAGATGGGGTAGGAAGCTGGTAATGGCATATAGAGGGAAAGAGGTACTAGATGAGACACGGGAGATTATCGGAGTAATATTGTGGGCGATGGAATGGCTACTGGAGCATCCTTAAGTAGGTTATGGGAAGATTTGCGGGACAAGTGAGTCGACTAGCAATCCATCGATCGGATACGTGGAAACAACAATGGTAGGGAACAAACTCAGAGCTATCTTCCCTTTAGAAGGGATCGAGGAGGTTACAGAGTTCTGGAGTAACACTCTGATCCTGTACGTATTAGGGGATAAGCCCTTCTTTGGCCAGATCAGAGCGTACGCTTACTGGTTCTGGCGGTCTAAAGGTTGTATGGAAATTTTTGCAAAGGAAAATGGCTTTTGCTTTATAAAGCTTGGTCTCCGCGAGGACGTGGACAGAATCATCCAAGGAGGACTGTGGACATTCGATGGGAGACTTATTATATTGAAGGAGTGGATGCCTAAGTCCACATGTGAGAAGGATATTCTATATGTGGTACCGATATTTATCCAATTTCCAAACTTTCCTGTTTAATATTGGAGTCTCCCACTCCTTAGGAGACTGGCTAGTTTGATTGGTACTCCTATCAAAGCGGATGATGCCACCACTTATCGAACTCGATTGATGTATGCCTGGATACTCGTCGAGATAAGAGCATATAGAAATCTTCCAAGTATACTAGAATATGAAATACCTAGCGGTGAGATTCTCCAGCAGGTGGTGGAGTATGAATGGGTCCCTCCGAGTTGCACATCCTGTGTTTTTGGGCACTCGACCAAGTCTTGCTCGGTGTTGGGCGCTGGTAGGGGTGACACGAGAGACCTTACACCTCTGGTGGATGCCCACTCTGGTGGCCTCCTTGCGGAGGTCCCTTTGGATCATGAGAAGGAAGGTGAGGACATGGAGAAGGAAGGAACACCTTCTAACCACTACAGGCTCAGACGGAGTGATGGTTCCCCCTGGGATGGAGCAGAACCAGTTGGTCGTCTTTAGAGCATCGGGAGGTATTGTCACCAGGGGCATGCGTGCGTCTACGAATAGTGGCACTCATAATGCTGCGCGTGGGGACCCCTTTGTCAGCCGAAAGCGCCATGCTGGCCCGATTCGTGAGAAGCTAGATAGAAGAAGGTTGGATCTTTCCTTACTGAATTGGCTTTATGTGTAGATAATCCTAAATGGGATACCATGTTGAAGGAGAAGGCAGCTGCTCAAGATAATGGTAATGCAAATGATGCAATGGAACAGGTAGATCCAACTACTCCCCACATGGTTGGACCTGGCGATACACATGAGGGCCCATCTCCATCGATCAACAATGACGAGTATAGCTTAGAATGTACGTGGGATCTGTCCTTTGGGTAGGTGGAAGGAGGTATGTAAAAATCTGATATGGCGGACTATACAATAACACTATTACTGGAGACTAAGTTAAAGCAGGAACACTTGCTAGTGCGTAGAACGCCCTTTAATTGGGAACATGCGCACAATCTTGCTCTATGTAGAATGGCCAAAATTTGGGCCCGATGGAATAGTCGTGTTTGGGTTGGCAAAGTACTCCATATGTCAGAACAACTATTAGATCTTCACTTTTCCAGTAAGGATGGCTTCAACTTTATCCTTGGAGCGGTATATGGAAGTAACGATAGGAGGAAGCGCTTCGACTTATGGAAGGAGATTTCCCGCGTTAGTGACATGGCAGAGGGTGCGCATCTCCCTCTTCTTTTTATGGGTGATTTCAATGCTATCTTATACGGTAGAGAGAAAGTTAGGGGGCGTCCAGTTCTGGACCCCATCCTGATGGACTTCTAGCGCTGTTTGTTACAAGCGGAGCCTACAATTTTGGAGCGATCGGGACACATTTGGACGTTGCACAACAAGTCCATCAATAGAAGGGTTGCTTGTCAGCTTGATCGAGCATTGGGTAATAGTGAATGGTTCCGTATGTTTCCCCATTCAACTGTAGAAGGGTTGGAGGTGGGGACCTCTGATAGTTCACCTATTCGGGTGGCCCTATCGCTCTCTTCACCTTGGAAGGCTTGACCGTTTAGATATAATAACAGTTAGCACCTCACTAGTGGATATATGGCTATGGTGACCAACTGTTTACAGCCACCTTCGGAGGGATATGCTCAACACAAGATGGTACACATGCTGAAGACAATGAAGTTTGCTTTACGTCGATGGGTTCATGATCGCCTATGGCTCAGTTAGCCGAATTAAGAGGCTGAGTTACGGTAGGTACAATCGGCTCTCGAATTGAACATTCTGGATGGCGACCTAGCAGCTCGAGAGAAGGTACTGGCCCAGGAAGTCGGTGCGCTCCGGCTACAAGAAAAGATACATCTGGCCCAGCGTGCAAAGTGTCAATGGCTCAAAGATGGAGATCGATGCTCCAAATTCTTCTATAATGTGATCGGGTCCAAACAGCACCACAACAATTTCCAACATTTATTAGACTCGGATGGCAAGGTGGTTGAATCGCAACAAGGTATGCAGGTAGAAGCTGTCAGGTATTAATCAGAGCTCTATAATCAATCCCATTATGCTTCTACTTTTCCTGATTTTGTGCGCAAGAGAATTGTAACTGCTCACGGCAAATGCCTACTAATGGCTCATGTGAGGTTGGAGGAGATCGAGAGCATTATCATGGCGACGGATCCCAATAAAGCTCTAGGTCCGGATCCGGATGGCTTCAACAGCATATTCTTCAAACTACATCAGGAGGCGCTTAAGTTCCAGTACCCTCGACAGTACATGAATTCTTCACAAGAGGTAGATTATTGAAGGAACTGAACCACACATTCCTGACTTTGGTTCAGAAGAAAGAGGGAGCTTCATTACTGGCTAACTTCCGACCCATAGCATGTTGTAATTATTTGTACAAAATAATTACACACTTGTTGATGGTTAGGAGGATGGAGGGAATCATGCAAAGTGTCACGCCCAGTTCCAAAATATATAGGAACCCAAGACATGAGCATGCCAACTGTACGGCTAGAATAAGTATTCCCAATTTAATGGACTTATCCTAATCGTAGTACGTTGAATCATATATTTATAATACAATAGTCACAGGTAAACTAATATCTCCACAATAATAACACTATAACCTCATCCACAGAACAACAACATCAACACAAAAAAATATAATAAATGTCTAACTAAAACAGAATAGAAGTCTGAAATAATCAACTACAAAATCTGTCTGAGATAATCAAGTCTGGCAAAAATATATCCACTGAAACAAAGTACAATGCTGGAATAGTAAAATACTGAAGTAAAGAAATTGTCAGGACATAGCTAGCTAGATAGAATGTCCATGACTTTAATCAGCTCTCAACCCCTAGATCATTAAAAGTCCTCTGGCACAACCTCTATGTCCTCTGCAAAATATTCGGGCTCGATGCCTGGTCCATAAATTGTAGGATAAAGGTATTCGTCCAAATCTGGAAAAAACCAGGTCCTCAAAGGGACGTAACAAGATACAAAATAGCAAGTACAACTATGAACTGAAATAAATATAGGAAATAAACTGGATAAACTATTCATCTATGTGTAAGCATATCGAAGACGACTTTGGTACATATAAGTATGTCACGCCCCGCATCCAAAATTCAATGGTGACGTCATGAACACATCCCCAGGCTACGCGCCAAATTCGCGATTGTCGCCCGTAAAATATCATAATAGAAAATACAAGAAATTACTAAATACATCTTATTCACACAAACTATAGCTATTATACATCAACTGTTTTCTAAGAATACATCGTATACACGTTATTTACAATAAAATAATAATTTACATATGATTGGCTAAAAAAATGTTGTTAACCGTCTTTTGAGATTCTCCAGATAGTCCACTCCTCGATATTGTCCTCGTCAAAAAGGGTAGCATTTCTTCTGGAATGTTGTCTTCCCCTATTGAACAAAACTAGGTCGTTTAGAAACGACAAGCAAGTCCTCGTCAAGGGCGGTGAGAAATATGAAATATAATTCATAAGAAAGGAGTAAAGTAAAAGAAATGCAATATGACACATTCATTATAAGGTAATTAGAAATACTATATGTCCTAATCCAACAAGTCATCACTCAAGACCTACTACAATATCATCCCAAACACTATTCCTCATGGTTATGCAATTTTAGAGAACACATGTGGATCACGATCACCCTCTATTTTCCCGACAATAATCCCATTTACCCGAGACCAGGTGGTGTCTGTATTGGGTACGGCGCCTTAGATTCCGACCCCTCCACATCTTGTGGAAAACTTGTATGCATTAACTTTTTAAATTTCGTTTTATTTTCAGAATTTACTGGACTGTTCTCTGTTGGTGAGCTAGGCCTCACCCTCCGACATCGTAAGGCCTTACAGATGTGGGACTACTGATCAGCTTTTACTGGTGTAATTATATTGCAGGGATTTCGATGGTTGTGATCCAGTTATTCTCTCCCACCCCATGATGCAACTACAAACACATACAATAGTCTATTGACTCCTAGGTCTAATATCAGGTTCCAACTCGATTACCATCTCGTATGTCAAGGACAATACGCCATATGGAAATCTCTTATTGGCAGGAGATTATCCAACTTATTACCATCTCGTGTGTCGAAACAACACGCCATATGGTAGTAATTGTTGGTAAGGAATCATTTAACTTATTTTACCATCTCGTGTGTCAAAGACAACACGCCATATGGTAATATCATGTTGACTAGGAAACTGGATATAACTTAGACTATTCAATTAGGTTTTCCTAATTCTGAAACTTTCTAAATTTGACTAACTCTCAAAATTATTGAAAATTTCGGCAGAGTCTCCATTGTATTTATTGACTCCGGAATTTAAAATAGATAAAAATATAATAATCGGGTACGCCGACCCCTTCGGTGGAGCAACTCTCAACACCGGACCACGCAATTAATATTCGGGTACGCCGACCCCTTCGGTGGAGCAACTCTCAACACCGGAACCACGCATTTATATATATTTATAAATTAAATTCCATAAAGTGAGAAATATTCAACTTCTTACCTAGCAAGTGTTCTTAGCATTTCTTACCCATTTGCAGTACTAAATGGTAGCAAATGGTCAACTCTCTGGTACTGTATCAAAACACAAGTAATCTAGCATTTTCGTTAGTCACCATAGCACGTAAAAGATAAATCAAAACACTTTATACTTGCATGGCAATTTATAAGGTTTTGATTATTCCAAAGAAATCAAGAACTAATTATATTCTATTTAACTATTATAAATCAAATATATAATTATGCATACATATATTCAAAATTCCAGATCATTGGAAAAATTCTGAAAGTTCCTAGAAATTTAATAAAATTTAACAATCGAATCTATAACTATATGGATAAATATAGAATATTTAAAATTTGACATCTACGATAAAATTTGATGGAATTCGATTCAAATTGTCAAATATTGATTCCTGATTCCGTATTCTAGTCTACTTTAAGGATATAAAGACCCATTCTACGTATTTTCTTTTCTTTCTAATATCTGAATGATCATAAGGGTTTTGTAATGCTGAATTTAACAAACACATTAATTATTTTGTCATTAGCTCAATTTGACCCCGACAAGGCCTAAGAACTATTAAACATAATAAATTTCTCTGTCTCAGTATATCATTTATATTGATATTGGTTTAAGATCAGGTTGGATTAAATGTACAAGGCATATGTATGGGTCAAAGACTAATTTTAGAACCAGTACGATATAGAATCTTTATTATAAAATATTGAGGCTAATCAATACATAAATGTCTCTTTTGCGACAGTACAGTACAGTCTAAATAAATTATTAGATGTGCTGAATTCTATTTTTAATAATCCCTAATGACCTATCGGGTTACGAAATCGAGTCGGAGAGATCCAAAACTTGCATTGGAAGTACCATGCATGATCATAATAATAATTATTAATTCTTAGGCCTGAAATGTCATCTAAAATATGAAATTAATCATATTTCTATTTACGAGCAGCAGTTAATCCTTCAATTTTGAATGTAAAATTTTCCATTTGAACCATAAAGCAACCTAAAGTATACATTTGAACCATAAAGCAACCTAAAGTATACATTTGAACCATAAAGCAACCTAAAGTATTCCGAAGAGGGATTTATGAGTACTACTTGAATTTAGATCCAAATTGGCAAGTGTACGATCATCAAACATACACGATTATAACTTATACCCTTACAGACATAATAAATAATTATAGCTAATCCTATAATAGAATTTCACATTTGGGGCTTAAGATTAGATCCCTAATCTACTTACACCTCACAAGCATCTCCTCATAATCAAGCACACTAGAATAACCGTATTCATACATTCCCAATTTCTACGTCATGCACAATTCATTTCCAATGACCCGACTAGAACAATTTCAATTTTGGATATAGTCATTTATTTCGTAATAACTAATATCAAACAATCTAAAGAACAATATAGGAATTTGACATGAATAAAATTAAAAGATTTATGATAGGAGAGGGCTTGCCTTGAAATTTGGAGATTTAGGTTTTGCTCCTTCTTTAATAACATTTCCATATGTATATATTAAGGATTTACCAAAGTGTCCATCTCCGTATCTATATTTTTTGTGTCCAACTCATATATTCATTTGAAGTGTTCATATGTGTTGTGTCCATACATTGTGTCCAAACATATGTTCATTCAAAGTGATTATTTATGTTGTGTCCACACGATGTGTCCAAATTTATATTCATAGATAAATGTTATCAATTAATGGATTTTTCTTCCAAACATTATTTGTTTAAATCAATATCCATGCTATATTCTTACAAATTAAATTTTTGTCATAAATTTTTGTAATTTTCAGAATATAAATTAATCTCTACTTGTTCAAATTAATTTAGAGGATCAAAATTGGAAAAATTTCCAAGAGAAAGAGGAAAAAGGAAAGAGGACTTGCCTTGAGAAATTGATTTGGGGATTAGGGCTTGGATCTTGCTATTCCAATTACTTCTTCTTCTTCTTCCTCTTCCTTCAAATTCTTTTTCTTCTCCATTTTCTTCCTTTTTGAGGAAAAAGGGATTAGGTTTAGGTTTTGATAATGGAGATGGAGGTAGAGATGATGATGGTGATGTTGGAGGTGGTGATGGGGTTGGTCGGCCGGAGGGAGGCTGCAGGCCGGGGCGGTGGCGGCCGTCGCAGCGACTGCCAGCGGGCGTGGGTCCGGTTGCGGGGTGCGCGGACGTGAGAGGAGTGAGAGTTGGAGAGGGAAAGGAGAGAGGAGATGTGGGGTGGTGGTGAAGGAAATAGGAAATGGAGAGGAGGAAGAAATAAGAAAGAGAAGAGAAGGACCGAGAGGGGGTTCGATTGAGGGGGAGAGAGAGAGTGGGTGAGAAAGAGGTGTTCATGTCTCCTCCTTTCTTTATTTGTATGTTTCTTCTTTTTTAACCAAGATTTTTTTTTTCAACACCATCATTAAAGGTTTAATATGAAAATACCAAATGTCTCCTTTCTATGCATGCATGGAGACACATAGGTTCATGAGATGTCCATGCATGGTGACACTTGGTTGGTGAGGTGGTTGGAAGAAAATTTGAAATTGCAACATTTGTCTAAGGATATAAATGGAAAGTAAATTCTCCTTTATTTCTTTATTATTATTATTATTATTATTATTTGAAATATCAATTATATATATATATAAATCCAATTTCTAAAATTCATTTCATAATTAAATAAAATAGGAATATAATAAAATATGAATACATTAATTGTTGAAAAGCTAGCTATGACACTCTACCCACCTTACAAAAATTTCGTCCTCGAAATTTAAAATTTGAAGATAAACTCTTTAAAATAATTATAGAGAAAAACAAAAATTTTCTACCCATCTTATAGAGATGTACTAGTTTATTAAATTAATAAATCAAATATTTTGAAACTTATTTATCAAAAGCTTCACAAAATAAGGACCATTCGGAAATACTAGAAATCATCAAGATTCTTGAAATTCTATATAATCAAATAAAATAGTAAGATACAATGTTATTTCAATCCATAACCATGTATGGTCCTTGAATTCAAAATCATATTCCTTATTTCCATTTTTTGGCGTGATATAGTAATCTTGTGCCTCGCCATTGCGCATATGGTTGCAACAAAGATACCATTTCACTATCAAGGTTTGCTACCTCTTCTTGATATCCATAGAATGAGTAGGAATTATGATTGTGAAGTAGCTTTACAAGTCATGATATTCTTAATAGTCCAAAATATATTCAAAAAGCAATACTTAATCTTCAAGTTTTCTAGATATCACCAGTGTTACTTTATTATGATATCAAAACTAATAGATAATATTATAACATAAGATAAACTCATATATCTATATTATCAAAAGCACTATATGTCATTTTAAATGACGTTTTTCAAATTCCAAATCAAGGTAAAATGAAATCAAAATTCGAATATCAAGTTCAAAAATTCATTATGAAAAATTATGTCTTGATCCCTGAAAATTTATTAAATTCTTGAATCATGTTTCGAGATATACCATATGTGCCTCGCCAATTTGGATGGCCAGTCCGATTGGCTGCAACAACTTCACTTCTCTTCCACAATTCAATCTAATTGACTGCAGATGGTCTCACTGCCTTGTCAAATCAGTAAATAGATTATCGGGTTCTTGACACATAAGAAAATAAGTACTCATTCACAGGAAATTCAATTACAAAAGTCCAATCAAAATATTGTTTTACAAGAAATCCAATGAACATTTAATGAGAAATGTATATCTAGATGTTTAGATGGAAAACGATTCCCAAAACTCAGGTTTACTACTAGAACAAAATTGGATTTAAAAGAGAAGATACAATTCTAGATTATAATCGACAAACCTTGGATGGAACAAGAAAATTGAGAAATTTCGAGAAAGCTGGAGATTTGTGAAGATAGATATATGAAATTTGAAAAGGAAGGAGGATGAGTCATAATTTAAGAATGGATACGATCAAGATACTGAAGAGTCGAACTACACTTTAGAAGCTATATCCTCAAGCAAGATACTACTAGTACTAGGGTACCAATAGTTCTTCTAAGCTATATTATATATATAATCCCACAAAACTATACTCGTCCTAAATAGTCTTGAATCATTATTAGCCTATTGACTAGGTGATCCTTATTCCTTTCCTAACCCAGTCTATATAATGATTCTAGATAAATCTAAACCCAGGTTTACTAAGGATACATATTTCAAGATCCTCAAGGAACTTTCTACAATCCTTCGCTAGGCTACTCTAGTAAGAATACTTGTTTAATTATCTATGGATTACTCCTAGAATTTTAAGTCATAATCAATCCTCGTACTACCCAATACTTCCAATATAATCTACATCCTTAATAGCAGTCATAGGTTAGTATTTTAAACCATGTGGAATCACTATAGGAAATCTATTAGGTAAAGATTATAGGATAAACAGAATGAAACACATTCTAAGGATGAAATTTGTGGAGTATTCCCGAACCTACGATTCTTTGTAGACTTTTCATAAGAACAAGTCTTAGGTTTATAGCTTAACCTATATAGGTCTCCTTAAAAGCTTAGCCTACATCCTATCCTAGATTTTCCATTCTTTGTGGACCTGCATGGGCCACCACTAAAAGATGTGTCACGCCCCGCATCCAAAATTCAATGGTGACGTCATGAACACATCCCCAGGCTACGCGCCAAATTCGCGATTGTCGCCCGTAAAATATCAGAATGGAAAATACAAGAAATTACTAAATACATCTTATTCACACAAACTATAGCTATTATACATCAACTGTTTTCTAAGAATACATCGTATACACGTTATTTACAATAAAATAATAATTTACATATGATTGGCTAAAAAAATGTTGTTAACCGTCTCTTGAGATTCTCCAGATAGCCCACTCCTCGATATTGTCCTCGTCAAAAAGGGTAGCGTTTCTTCTGGAATGTTGTCTTCCCCTAGTGAACAAAACTAGGTCGTTTAGAAACGACAAGCAAGTCCTCGTCAAGGGCGGTGAGAAATATGAAATATAATTCATAAGAACGGAGTAAAGTAGAAGAAATGCAATATGACACATTCATTATAAGGTAATTAGAAATACTATATGTCCTAATCCAACAAGTCATCACTCAAGACCTACTACAATATCATCCCAAACACTATTCCTCATGGTTATGCAATTTTAGAGAACACATGTGGATCACGATCACCCTCTATTTTCCCGACAATAATCCTCATTTACCCGGGACCAGGTGGTGTCTGTATTGGGTACGGCGCCTTAGATTCCGACCCCTCCACATCTTGTGGAAAACTTGTATGCATTAACTTTTTTAAATTCCGTTTTATTTTCGGAATTTACTGGACTGTTCTCTGTTGGTGAGCTAGGCCTCACCCCTCCGACATCGTAAGGCCTTACAGATGCGGGACTACTGATCAGCTTTTACTGGTGTAATTATATTGCAGGGATTTCGATGGTTGTGATCCAGTTATTCTCTCCCACCCCATGATGCAACTACAAACACATACAATAGTCTATTGACTCCTAGGTCTAATATCAGGTTCCAACTCGATTACCATCTCGTATGTCAAGGACAATACGCCATATGGAAATCTCTTGTTGGCAGGAGATTATCCAACTTATTACCATCTCGTGTGTCGAAACAACACGCCATATGGTAGTAATTGTTGGTAAGGAATCATTTAACTTATTTTACCATCTCGTGTGTCAAAGACAACACGCCATATGGTAATATCATGTTGACTAGGAAACTGGATATAACTTAGACTATTCAATTAGGTTTTCCTAATTCTGAAACTTTCTAAATTTGACTAACTCTCGAAATTATTGAAAATTTCGGCAGAGTCTCCTTTGTATTTATTGACTCCGAATTTTACAATAGATAAAAATATAATAATCGGGTACGCCGACCCCTTCGGTGGAGCAACTCTCAACACCGGACCACGCAATTAATATCCGGGTACGCCGACCCCTTCGGTGGAGCAACTCTCAACACCGGAACCACGCATTTATATATATTTATAAATTAAATTCCATAAAGTGAGAAATATTCAACTTCTTACCTAGCAAGTGTTCTTAGCATTTCTTACCCATTTGCAGTACTAAATGGTAGCAAATGGTCAACTCTCTGGTACTGTATCAAAACACAAGTAATCTAGCATTTTCGTTAGTCACCATAGCACGTAAAAGATAAATCAAAACACTTTATACTTGCATGGCAATTTATAAGGTTTTGATTATTCCAAAGAAATCAAGAACTAATTATATTCTATTTAACTATTATAAATCAAATATATAATTATGCATACATATATTCAAAATTCCAGATCATTGGAAAAATTCTGAAAGTTCCTAGAAATTTAATAAAATTTAACAATCGAATCTATAACTATATGGATAAATATAGAATATTTAAAATTTGACATCTACGATAAAATTTGATGGAATTCGATTCAAATTGTCAAATATTGATTCCTGATTCCGTATTCTAGTCTACTTTAAGGTATAAAGACCCATTCTACGTATTTTCTTTTCTTTCTAATATCTGAATGATCATAAGGGTTTTGTAATGCTGAATTTAACAAACACATTAATTATTTTGTCATTAGCTCAATTTGACCCCGACAAGGCCTAAGAACTATTAAACATAATAAATTTCTCTGTCTCAGTATATCATTTATATTGATATTGGTTTAAGATCAGGTTGGATTAAATGTACAAGGCATATGTATGGGTCAAAGACTAATTTTAGAACCAGTACGATATAGAATCTTTATTATAAAATATTGAGGCTAATCAATACATAAATGTCTCTTTTGCGACGTACAGTACAGTCTAAATAAATTATTAGATGTGCTGAATTCTATTTTTAATAATCCCTAATGACCTATCGGGTTACGAAATCGAGTCGGAGAGATCCAAAACTTGCATTGGAAGTACCATGCATGATCATAATAATAATTATTAATTCTTAGGCCTGAAATGTCATCTAAAATATGAAATTAATCATATTTCTATTTACGAGCAGCAGTTAATCCTTCAATTTTGAATGTAAAATTTTCCATTTGAACCATAAAGCAACCTAAAGTATACATTTGAACCATAAAGCAACCTAAAGTATACATTTGAACCATAAAGCAACCTAAAGTATTCCGAAGAGGGATTTATGAGTACTACTTGAATTTAGATCCAAATTGGCAAGTGTACGATCATCAAACATACACGATTATAACTTATACCCTTACAGACATAATAAATAATTATAGCTAATCCATAATAGAATTTCACATTTGGGGCTTAAGATTAGATCCCTAATCTACTTACACCTCACAAGCATCTCCTCATAATCAAGCACACTAGAATAACCGTATTCATACATTCCCAATTTCTACGTCATGCACAATTCATTTCCAATGACCCACTAGAACAATTTCAATTTTGGATATAGTCATTTATTTCGTAATAACTAATATCAAACAATCTAAAGAACAATATAGGAATTTGACTATGAATAAAATTAAAAGATTTATGATAGGAGAGGGCTTGCCTTGAAATTTGGAGATTTAGGTTTTGCTCCTTCTTTAATAACATTTCCATATGTATATATTAAGGATTTACCAAAGTGTCCATCTCCGTATCTACATTTTTTTGTGTCCAACTCATATATTATTTGAAGTGGTCATATGTGTTGTGTCCATACATTGTGTCCAAACATATGTTCATTCAAAGTGATTATTTATGTTGTGTCCACTCGATGTGTCCAAATTTATATTCATAGATAAATGTTATCAATTAATGGATTTTTCTTCCAAACATTATTTGTTTAAATCAATATCCATGCTATATTCTTACAAATTAAATTTTTGTCATAAATTTTTGTAATTTTCAGAATATAAATTAATCTCTACTTGTTCAAATTAATTTAGAGGATCAAAATTGGAAAAATTTCCAAGAGAAAGAGGAAAAAGGAAAGAGGACTTGCCTTGAGAAATTGATTTGGGGAATTAGGGCTTGGATCTTGCTATTCCAATTTCTTCTTCTTCCTCTTCCTTCAAATTCTTTTTCTTCTCCATTTTCTTCCTTTTTGAGGAAAAAGGGATTAGGTTTAGGTTTTGATAATGGAGATGGAGGTAGAGATGATGATGGTGATGTTGGAGGTGGTGATGGGGTTGGTCGGCCGGAGGGAGGCTGCCGGCCGGGGCGGTGGCGGCCGTCGCAGCGACGCCAGCGGGCGCGGGTCCGGTTGCGGGGTGCGCGGACGTGAGAGGAGTGAGAGTTGGAGAGGGAAAGGAGAGAGGAGATGTGGGGTGGTGGTGAAGGAAATGAGGAAATGGAGAGGAGGAAGAAATAAGAAAGAGAAGAGAAGGACCGAGAGGGGGTTCGGTTGAGGGGGAGAGAGAGAGTGGGTGAGAAAGAGGTGTTCATGTCTCCTCCTTTCTTTATTTGTATGTTTCTTCTTTTTTAACCAAGATTTTTTTTTTCAACACCATCATTAAAGGTTTAATATTAAAATACCAAATGTCTCCTTTCTATGCATGCATGGAGACACATAGGTTCATGAGGTGTCCATGCATGGTGACACTTGGTTGGTGAGGTGGTTGGAAGAAAATTTGAAATTGCAACATTTGTCTAAGGATATAAATGGAAAGTAAATTCTCCTTTATTTCTTTATTATTATTATTATTATTATTATTATTTGAAATATCAATTATATATATATAAATCCAATTTCTAAAATTCATTTCATAATTAAATAAAATAGGAATATAATAAAATATGAATACATTAATTGTTGAAAAGCAGCTATGACACTCTACCCACCTTACAAAAAATTTCGTCCTCGAAATTTAAAATTTGAAGATAAACTCTTTAAAATAATTATAGAGAAAAACAAAAATTTTCTACCCACCTTATAGAGATGTACTAGTTTATTAAATTAATAAATCAAATATTTTGAAACTTATTTATCAAAAGCTTCACAAAATAAGGACCATTCAGAAATACTAGAAATCATCAAGATTCTTGAAATTCTATATAATCAAATAAAATAGTCAGATGCAATGTTATTTCAACCCATAACCATGTATGGTCCTTGAATTCAAAATCATGTTCCTTATTTCCATTTTTTGGCGTGATATAGTAATCTTGTGCCTCGCCATTGCGCATATGGCTGCAACAAAGATACCATTTTACTATCAAGGTTTGCTACCTCTTCCTTGATATCCATAGAATGAGTAGGAATTATGATTGTGAAGTAGCTTTACAAGTCATGATATTCTTAATAATCCAAAATATATTCAAAAAGCAATACTTAATCTTCAAGTTTTCTAGATATCACCAGCGTTACTTTATTATGGTATCAAAACTAATAGATAATATTATAACATAAGATAAACTCATATATCTATATTATCAAAAGCACTATATGTCATTTTAAATGACGTTTTTCAAATTCCAAATCAAGGTAAAATGAAATCAAAATTCGAATATCAAGTTCAAAAATTCATTATGAAAAATTATGTCTTGATCCCTGAAAATTTATTAAATTCTTGAATCATGTTTCGAGATATACCATATGTGCCTCGCCAATTTGGATGGCCAGTCCGAATGGCTGCAACAACTTCACTTCTCTTCCATGATTTAATCTAATTGACTGCAGATGGTCTCACTGCCTTGTCAAATCAGTAAATAGATTATCGGGTTCTTGACACATAAGAAAATAAGTACTCATTCACAGGAAATTCAATTACAAAAGTCCAATCAAAATATTGTTTTACAAGAAATCCAATGAACATTTAATGAGAAATGTATATCTAGATATTTAGATGGAAAACGATTCCCAAAACTCAGGTTTACTACTAGAACAAAATTGGATTTAAAAGAGAAGATACAATTCTAGATTATAATCGACAAACCTTGGATGGAACAAGAAAATTGAGAAATTTCGAGAAAGCTGGAGATTTGTGAAGATAGATATATGAAATTTGAAAAGGAAGGAGGATGAGTCATAATTTAAGAATGGATAAGATCAAGATACTGAAGAGTCGAACTACACTTTAGAAGCTATATCCTCAAGCAAGATACTACTAGTACTAGGGTACCAATAGTTCTTCTAAGCTATATTATATATATAATCCCACAAAACTATACTCGTCCTAAATAGTCTTGAATTATTATTAGCCTATTGACTAGGTGATCCTTATTCCTTTCCTAACCCAGTCTATATAATGATTCTAGATAAATCTAAACCCCAGGTTTACTAAGGGTACATATTTCAAGATCCTCAAGGAACTTTCTACAATCCTTCGCTAGGCTACTCTAGTAAGAATACTTGTCTAATTATCTACGGATTACTCCTAGAATTTTAAGTCATAAACAATCCTCGTACTACCCAATACTTCCCAATATAATTTACATCCCTAATAGCAGTCATAGGTTAGTATTTTAATCCATGTGGAATCACTATAGGAAATCTATTAGGTAAAGATTTATAGGATAAACAGAATGAAACACATTCTAAGGATGAAACTTGTGGAGTATTCCCGAACCTACGATTCTTTGTAGACTTTTCATAAGAACAAGTCTTAGGTTTATAGCTTAACCTATATAGGTCTCCTTAAAAGCTTAGCCTACATCCTATCCTAGATTTTCCATTCTTTGTGGACCTGCATGGGCCACCACTAAAAAGACGTGTCACGCCCCGCATCCAAAATTCAACGGTGACGTCATGAACACATCCCCAGGCTACGCGCCAAATTCGCGATTGTCGCCCGTAAAATATCAGAATGGAAAATACAAGAAATTACTAAATACATCTTATTCACACAAACTATAGCTATTATACATCAACTGTTTTCTAAGAATACATCGTATACACGTTATTTACAATAAAATAATAATTTACATATGATTGGCTACAAAAATGTCGTTAACCGTCTCTTGAGATTCTCTAGATAGCCCACTCCTCGATATTGTCCTCGTCAAAAAGGGTAGCGTTTCTTCTAGAATGTTGTCTTCCCCTAGTGAACAAAACTAGGTCGTTTAGAAACGACAAGCAAGTCCTCGTCAAGGGCGGTAAGAAATATGAAATATAATTCATAAGAACGGAGTAAAGTAGAAGAAATGCAATATCACACATTCATTATAAGGTAATTAGAAATACTATATGTCCTAATCCAACAAGTCATCACTCAAGACCTACTACAATATCATCCCAAACACTATTCCTCATGGTTATGCAATTTTAGAGAACACATGTGGATCACGATCACCCTCTATTTTTCCGACAATAATCCCATTTACCCGGGACCAGGTGGTGTCTGTATTGGGTACGGCGCCTTAGATTCCGACCCCTCCATATCTTGTGGAAAACTTGTATGCATTAATTTTTTTAAATTCCGTTTTATTTTCGGAATTTACTGGACTGTTCTCTGTTGGTGAGCTAGGCCTCACCCCCCGACATCGTAAGGCCTTACAGATGCGGGACTACTGATCAGCTTTTACTGGTGTAATTATATTGCAGGGATTTCGATGGTTGTGATCCAGTTATTCTCTCCCACCCCATGATGCAACTACAAACACATACAATAGTCTATTGACTCCTAGGTCTAATATCAGGTTCCAACTCGATTACCATCTCGTATGTCAAGGACAATACGCCATATGGAAATCTCTTGTTGGCAGGAGATTATCCAACTTATTACCATCTCGTGTGTCGAAACAACACGCCATATGGTAGTAATTGTTGGTAAGGAATCATTTAACTTATTTTACCATCTCGTGTGTCAAAGACAACACGCCATATGGTAATATCATGTTGACTAGGAAACTGGATATAACTTAGACAATTCAATTAGGTTTTCCTAATTCTGAAACTTTCTAAATTTGACTAACTCTCGAAATTATTGAAAATTTCGGCAGAGTCTCCTTTGTATTTATTGACTCCGGAATTTTACAATAGATAAAAATATAATAATCGGGTACGCCGACCCCTTCGGTGGAGCAACTCTCAACACCGGACCACGCAATTAATATCCGGGTACGCCGACCCTTTCGGTGGAGCAACTCTCAACACCGGAACCACGCATTTATATATATTTATAAATTAAATTCCATAAAGTGAGAAATATTCAACTTCTTACCTAGCAAGTGTTCTTAGCATTTCTTACCCATTTGCAGTACTAAATGGTAGCAAATGGTCAACTCTCTGGTACTGTATCAAAACACTAGTAATCTAGCATTTTCGTTAGTCACCATAGCACGTAAAAGATAAATCAAAACACTTTATACTTGCATGGCAATTTATAAGGTTTTGATTATTCCAAAGAAATCAAGAACTAATTATATTCTATTTAACTATTATAAATCAAATATATAATTATGCATACATATATTCAAAATTCCAGATCATTGGAAAAATTCTGAAAGTTCCTAGAAATTTAATAAAATTTAACAATCGAATCTATAACTATATGGATAAATATAGAATATTTAAAATTTGACATCTACGATAAAATTTGATGGAATTCGATTCAAATTGTCAAATATTGATTCCTGATTCCGTATTCTAGTCTACTTTAAGGTATAAAGACCCATTCTACGTATTTTCTTTTCTTTCTAATATCTGAATGATCATAAGGGTTTTGTAATGCTGAATTTAACAAACACATTAATTATTTTGTCATTAGCTCAATTTGACCCCGACAAGGCCTAAGAACTATTAAACATAATAAATTTCTCTGTCTCAGTATATCATTTATATTGATATTGGTTTAAGATCAGGTTGGATTAAATGTACAAGGCATATGCATGGGTCAAAGACTAATTTTTAGAACCAGTACGATATAGAATCTTTATTATAAAATATTGAGGCTAATCAATACATAAATGTCTCTTTTGCGACGTACAGTACAGTCTAAATAAATTATTAGATGTGCTGAATTCTATTTTTAATAATCCCTAATGACCTATCGGGTTACGAAATCGAGTCGGAGAGATCCAAAACTTGCATTGGAAGTACCATGCATGATCATAATAATAATTATTAATTCTTAGGCCTGAAATGTCATCTAAAATATGAAATTAATCATATTTCTATTTACGAGCAGCAGTTAATCCTTCAATTTTGAATGTAAAATTTTCCATTTGAACCATAAAGCAACCTAAAGTATACATTTGAACCATAAAACAACCTAAAGTATCCCGAAGAGGGATTTATGAGTACTACTTGAATTTAGACCCAAATTGGCAAGTGTACGATCATCAAACATACAAGATTATAAACTTATACCCTTACAGACATAATAAATAATTATAGCTAATCCATAATAGAATTTCACATTTGGGGCTTAAGATTAGATCCCTAATCTACTTACACCTCACAAGCATCTCCTCATAATCAAGCACACTAGAATAACCGTATTCATACATTCCCAATTTCTACGTCATGCACAATTCATTTCCAATGACCCACTAGAACAATTTCAATTTTGGATATAGTCATTTATTTCGTAATAACTAATATCAAACAATCTAAGGAACAATATAGGAATTTGACATGAATAAAATTAAAAGATTTATGATAGGAGAGGGCTTGCCTTGAAATTTGGAGATTTAGGTTTTGCTCCTTCTTTAATAACATTTTCATATGTATATATTAAGGATTTACCAAAGTGTCCATCTCTGTATCTACATTTTTTTGTGTCCAACCCATATATTTATTTGAAGTGTTCATATGTGTTGTGTCCATACATTGTGTCCAAACATATGTTCATTCAAAGTGATTATTTATGTTGTGTCCACTCGATGTGTCCAAATTTATATTCATAGATAAATGTTATCAATTAATGGATTTTTCTTCCAAACATTATTTGTTTAAATCAATATCCATGCTATATTCTTACAAATTAAATTTTTGTCATAAATTTTTGTAATTTTCAGAATATAAATTAATCTCTACTTGTTCAAATTAATTTAGAGGATCAAAATTGGAAAAATTTTCCAAGAGAAAGAGGAAAAAGGAAAGAGGACTTGCCTTGAGAAATTGATTTGGGGATTAGGGCTTGGATCTTGCTATTCCAATTTCTTCTTCTTCCTCTTCCTTCAAATTCTTTTTCTTCTCCATTTTCTTCCTTTTTGAGGAAAAAGGGATTAGGTTTAGGTTTTGATAATGGAGATGGAGGTAGAGATGATGATGGTGATGTTGGAGGTGGTGATGGGGTTGGTCGGCCGGAGGGAGGCTGCCGGCCGGGGCGGTGGCGGCCGTCGCAGCGACGCCAACGGGCGCGGGTCCGGTTGCGGGGTGCACGGACGTGAGAGGATTGAGAGTTGGAGAGGAAAAGGAGAGAGGAGATGTGGGGTGGTGGTGAAGGAAATGAGGAAATGGAGAGGAGGAAGAAATAAGAAAGAGAAGAGAAGGACCGAGAGGGGGTTCGGTTGAGGGGGAGAGAGAGAGTGGGTAAGAAAGAGGTGTTCATGTCTCCTCCTTTCTTTATTTGTATGTTTCTTCTTTTTTAACCAAGATTTTTTTTTTTTAACACCATCATTAAAGGTTTAATATGAAAATACCAAATGTCTCCTTTCTATGCATGCATGGAGACACATAGGTTCATGAGGTGTCCATGCATGGTGACACTTGGTTGGTGAGGTGGTTGGAAGAAAATTTGAAATTGCAACATTTGTCTAAGGATATAAATGGAAAGTAAATTCTCCTTTATTTCTTTATTATTATTATTATTATTATTATTATTTGAAATATCAATTATATATATATAAATCCAATTTCTAAAATTCATTTCATAATTAAATAAAATAGGAATATAATAAAATATGAATACATTAATTGTTGAAAAGCAGCTATGACATGATGTTAAGCTGCAAGTAGGAACAGATTTGATGGTCTGCCCAGCTATCCCCACAGGACGGCTGTAATATTGTTTTCTTTATCAGTTGATTACTTGCAATCTTGACTGGTGCAAATAGAAATGGGGATTTCATTTATTGCATTCAATCCATACTATTATGCCATGCATGCTGCTAATAGCTGTAATACCAAAATTGCTAGAAGCTGAATTCACTATATTATCTTCTAGGAGCCTTATTGGGCGGCCTTGGCTGATGTTTTGCAAGGCTATGTGATTTGGGTTATTGATAGCATGGCTTATAATTCATGAAAACCTTGAAATGGCTTCTGAGAATAGCATGCTGGTGGATTGTCTTAGCTGTCACGTTTGCCTAAATTGTTTTTATTAATTGTACTATGCTGATTGCAGGATACACACCTATTGCTAACTGGTGGTCTTGAAAAGGTTCTACGAATATTTGATCTGAACCGTATGGATGCACCACCACGAGAAATTGACAAATCTCCTGGCTCAGTCAGAACTATCGCTTGGCTTCACAGCGACCAGACTATTTTAAGTTCTTGCACTGACATTGGGGGCGTGAGGTGTGTCTATATGTCTAGGAAAATATTTATCATCCTTTGTTATATGCTTTTGACTCGAATTCTTCTAATGTACCAATTGTGTTTAAATCAAGCTCCCAGAAATTGGTGGAAATTGATACGTAATGGCCATTTTATACCGGGTTTGAGCAAACCTGTCCAAATAATACAGCTAAAATTGCTCAGCCAACTACCATGAGTATTTGATGAATATTTAGAAACATCACCCTGTTAATGGTCTGTTTCTTTTGCCAAAACTTCCTAAAGGAGGTGGAACAAGCCTAAACAAGAAGCTGGCTGAAATTGTATTGGTTTACATTTATAATAATTATGTTATCTAGTTTTTGGTCAATAATTATTGGCAAAAATGTCTAGGTGTAATTTTGCACCTAACCGACTTATAACTACATAAATCATCAATAACATCCTTAACTTTCATGTAGGGTCTGCTTGGATTGAGGATTAAGAGAGTTAAGTGAGGGAAAGTTAAGTGAGGGAAAAATAAAACCATGCTTGGTTTGAGGGTGGGGGTTTAGGAGGGAGAGTTATAGAGGGTTAAGTGAGGGTTTATTTCACCCTCTTTTGTTCATTTTTTTAACCCCCCCAAATCGGAGGGCTAACGAGGGGGATTGAGGGGTTTTGTTTAAAAAGTCATAAATACCCCTTATTTTTTCTATAAAATATCATGATTTTTTTTTCCAATTTTTCTTGTTTTCAACATGTTACTCCGTAGCTTCCTAATTTGTGTAGATATTTTGATAAGTTCTAATTAAAATTTTAATCAAATTTAATTTTATGACATATATAATAAGGTTATTTTGATAAATATCATATTTTTATTAATCCTCCTCTCACTCAAAACCTCCAATCCAAGCAAGAGTTATTAAACACTCCCCACTTAACTCTCCCTCCAATCCAAACAAGGTTCTATGTATTGATTCTACTCCCCCTCATTTAATCCCACTTAACTCTACTTATTTTTTTCCCACCCTCAATCCAAGCAGACCTGTAGTGTGAAATGCCATTCTTTTTCTTTTTTTGGCTTTTTGACTTGTTTCATAGAGATGAATGCGATTCCTTTTAGAAAGTTATATCATTTTACTATTCGTCTACTCTAGACATTTTGGTAGTCTAGGGGGAACTTGCAGTATGCTCCTTGGTTGCATGAGCTTAAACTGCACAACCAGCAAGGTAGGTCTACCTACTAGCCAACTGGCCTCTTTGATTTTCTACGCCAGTCCTCTTGCCATACCCACCTTCACTTGGAGTATGGCACCATCATGGAATGTTGGCTTTCAGATTGAGAACCGGTCATAAAACTTTGTAATCCTTTTGTGGAACTTTCTTTGTTCCATACCCAACCCAATTTTGATGGGAGAAAGCTTGGATGGCGATGATGATTGTCTTTGATTTTTTTTTAATGAGGTTTAAAGCTTTTTATGTTAATTTCTTAAATGCCCAAAGCTTGACAATATGATGCTTTGATATGAGCCTATCCAATTCATCGCTGTCAATACAAGATATTCTTGGGTGGCTCTGAGTGGCACCGAGTTTTTTTTTTAATCTTGGACTGCAATTTACATCTTTAAGTTTTTTTATGCATTTCTGATCAGTTAGTATGAAGTTCCTCTGGCTGACGCTTCTTTTTAGTCAATGTAGTCATTAGTTTTTTTGTACTTTTTCCTCCAAATAAAGGATCTAGCATTTTAAGATAGCTGAAAACAACTTACTTTTGTATAAGTTGTATAACCAATGTACTGTTGGTTATTGACCAAAAATGTCAAATGAAGTTTGATCTTTGTGTATATGTTCTTGTGTGGTATAATGTTTCCCATCTGTTATCTTCTCTGCAATCATTTCATAGAACTAGCCCATGGCTTTTTGTTGGGCTACTTGCAGGTAGACAGTACTTGTAAGTATTTAATAATTGACACTTCTAGAAGTGCCGTTAAAGATTATTTTTAAAATTGAAATTCTGAATTTGGACAATGCATACTTCTGGGTCTAGAACATTTCAATATGGTAATACTCAATGGAAATTTCTTCTTGAGAATCACGAGTAACGATTGTTTGTGCCCAGTTACCAAATTATTGTGGTAGCTGGATAAAATTTTGTTTTGATGTTTATTGTCTATTGAGTCAGATTGTTTGAGATTTATTAGTTATTGCTAATTTTTAATTTAGGTGGCTCCAGACTTTTTTTTTGCTGCTTGGAGATTTCTGAAATATTTAAGTTCTGCATTAAATGTCCTATAGTATTCCTAAACATGGAACGCTATCGGAGAGCATATTCTCTTGAAATGGATTCATAACCAAAGGGTCTTAGGAAGGCACCAGATGTGAAACTCCTGTCAGTAGTGTTCATTGTTTGTGTGTGGAAAATTCAGGAAAGTTTTCGAGTTAAGTACTTGTTTTATCAACTTGTATCTTAAATAGTTTACGAGCTTCCAAATAGCTTATCTACCTGCCAAATGGCTGTCTAGGTTCTATGGCGTGACACTATCATGCTCATAGCTACCTTGACTTGGAATTTGGCACCAACATGAAGGGTTGACATTAGGTTTAGGTCAATAGCTGGTCATGAAATGCCTAAGTGAAGTTAACTCAACCATGCTCATCACCAGGAAGTAATGAACTTTACTTTTATCCTGTTAATTAACAAAAACCAGCAATGAATGAAAACCTGAGTTGAAGACGGTGGAAGTTTATGCATACATATGTATGTATATGTATAATTTTATGCAACCACAGTATAAGTGATTAAAAAATTAATGATTTTGTGATTTTTTTTTTCTAACCAATCTTTTCTGCAGTCCTATGATCTCTCTAATCATTTACCCCAAACTACTAGCTGTACTATCTTTGCTTCACTGGTTGTATGAAAATATAGGTGCAGTTTGTATTGCTACTCTTTTGGTAACTCATAAACGATGGTATATGCATCTTGTACTCGTCTCTTCCTAAACATGTTAGTTATGACTTCATAGGTTATGGGATGTAAGAAGTGGGAAAATTGTCCAAACCCTTGAGACCAAGTCACCTGTCACCAGCGCGGAAGTTAGTCAAGACGGTCGGTATATCACTACAGCTGATGGCTCAACTATCAAATTTTGGGATGCAAATCAGTAAGTTAATTATTACATTTTTCTTCCTATTCTCTTCAAGGCTTCTTCACCCATTTGAGATATTGTTGAAACAAACCATGTTTTTCTGCTGTTCAGTTTTGGACTTGTGAAAAGCTACAATATGTCGTGCACTGTAGAGTCAGCTTCACTTGAACCCAAGTATGGGAACAAATTTGTTGCTGGAGGTGAAGATATGTGGATTCACATATTTGATTTTCACACTGGCGCAGAAATTGGTAAGCTGTAATTTCTGTATTTTATCACTCTTGACGGGCTTCATTTACTATTTACTTCTGATGATAAAAACTTGAGCAACCTCCCTAAAAATGGTGGTACAATTGTGTTTATCTTGACCCTCCCTAGACCCTGCATAAGTGGATTTGCACTGGAATACCCTTTTTTACATCATGATCCAAGTCTGGTCGGTTCTTTATGGTAAAAGGAAAATAATATTTTCTTACAGAGAAAGTGAAACGTTCATTTGTAGTTGATCGATTGGATAGCTAGAGAACTTTCATTTATAATTGATTGATTGGCTAGAAAATGAACTTGACTAGTATTGTTTCCATGATTCCATCATAGTTGCCATGATTCTCCTGGGGAGAATGTGTCTGGGAACAAGAAATGTTTAGAGATGTTTGGGAAGTGTAAATATATATGCGAAAAACATAGATAAAGCATGATGGTTGTTATTATGAAACTCCTAGTGTGGGAAATCTGTTCTTTTTTATTTGAAATGAGGGGCATTTGGAAATGCTTGTGTGAAATGTGTGGGAAACATACCCGAAACTTGGCAGAAAGTCAATGTGGGTACTTAGATACTGTGAAAAGTATTTTTTTCATGGACACGGGAAATGGTGTCAGTAACCGTATTTGTGCAACATAGGTGGACTATATTTTACGTATCTGAAAATGTTTGTATCCCGTATCCTTCTTGTCCTTATCCAAATATGCCCGTATTCATGCAACATATGTGGGAACTTATTGAAACATAATAGAAGCTATGGCAAACTCTTGACAGTTTTAATGTGTCAACAATGCACTCTTTCCAATATGATTTATTTTTCCTTACAATGAAACTTCTGTCTTTTAGTGTCTTAATATATATTTCATTGAATCTCCCTCTCAAATTCATTCTACAGTTCTACTTATATATTTGACATACCCAGTAAACTTTTTGTGGACATTTACCGTTTCCAAATCATTTGAATTCTGAAATCCATAACCGAAAGTGATAACTATTGTTTTCACACCCTAGAATTTGTTTATTTTTTTAATGATTTTTGTTGTTTCGGTTAGAAAACAAAATATTTGTTTAGTTTATATAGGTAACTATTTCTCATGGTGTACTTTTTGTGAACTGAGTATCTGTCCCATGATGATGAAGCAAACAAATTTCTAAGTTTATATGATGCATGATGGTAAATTACTGACTGGATGCAGGATGCAACAAGGGCCACCATGGCCCTGTCCACTGCGTGCGATTTTCTCCTGGCGGCGAATCTTACGCCTCGGGGTCCGAGGATGGAACCATTAGAATATGGCAGACCGGCCCTTTGACACACGATGAGAATGAAGCTGTCAGTGTTAACGGATCTCTTGGCAAAGTAAAGGCAGGAGGGGCGAACGAGGTGTCGCGCAAGGTTGAGGGTTTTCACATTGGCAATGGGCAGAGGAGGAAAAAAGTGGATACATCCACAGATTCTTGATGTTGCTTTAGATGTTGTAAGTAAGATTCTTGATGTTGCTTTAGATGTTGTAAGTAGGTGTTTCTAACCTGTTGTTTCTCGTGCCCAAATCAAGGTGTTTTCTTGCTGCTCTTGGCTTGTTGGAAATAAAGAGCCAAGTTTTAATTTTGTGTGTAAGTGAGCTCTGATAAGTGCTCCTCTTGCATCTGCTGCTAATTTCTGTGACCATCTTTTCATGTTTCTTGGGAGTCTTATGAGTGGTGAAAAAGAAAAAAAAATGAGTTTAACCGGTGATGGATTGGAGATGTTTGACCACAAGCACATTGTTAGGACGGCCTCTACCAAGTCATTTTGTTCAACTTCGGATCCAAGTACATACAGGCTATTTAGCAGTGTGGTTTGACGCCATTGGTTTTCACATTGCTATGACATTGGAAATAAGTATAACTGGATCCCACCCGGTTTATTGATGTAGATCTACTTCTCCCACTTTTCCATTTTTTGGTACCTTCGGGTCTTTGACGTCTCAACATGCTGAGGACTGGACGGTAATTTATTCCTTATATGTGTAGGGGTGAGCAATATTCGGATTTGGACCGAAAATCGAGATTCGGTTCGGTTTGAAAGAATTCGGTTCAGTTTTGGTTTTGAAAATGTTCAATTTTCTTATTCGATTTTCGGTTTCGATTTCGGTCCAAAACCGAATAAGATTTATAAAATTATGTAAGTATTCCAGATTTTATACATATTTTATGTAATTTATATCATTGATATTGTTAGAAACTTGGTTTGTAATATTGTTTTTTGACTTTTTGGTTGAATTGAATGTATTTTGTCTTTTGGCTGGATCCATTTTGATGGTGGTTTGTAATTTTTTTTTAAGTCCATAAACCCAAATATGGATTGGTTCATTAAAAAGGTCCATACATATAAACCGAATAAACCGAAAACCGGAAGGTGCAGGTTTGAATCCCCTTTGGCATTTGTTAAGCCGGAGAAAAGGACTTCTCAAAAAAGAAGAAGAATAAACCGAAAATCGAACCGGTTATTTCGGTTCGGTTTAATTTCAGTTTTTACTTAATTCGGTTTGGTTTTGGTTTTAATTTTTCAAAATTCGGTTTATTCGGTAACCGATTGCTCACCCAATATCGTGAGTCACGGTGTTCCTACTGTCTCCTCCTGTGGATGTTTGGCAATGGGCAGGAGGAATTTGAATTGTGCTAGACTGTACTGTTTTAAAGTTTTTGTGCTCAAAGTTTTTTTATATTTTAAAAGTTTTACATAAGTTTATTTCCAATTTGGTTATATCGATATGAGCATACATATTTCCGTGCAGACCTGGATCACGACGAGACCTATGTTGTTGGATCTGTAGCATCGAACTACCAATGCGACCATTTCCACTCGTGCAAATAATTCAACTTTTTTTTTTTTGAAAATTTGCACTTTAAGTCTTTTATATTTTTATACAAGTCTATTTTCAATTTGACTGCACCATACGAGCTCATATCTTTTCATGCGGATCTGGGATGACGATGAGACCTAGGCTATTGGATTTGTAGTTTGTGAAGGTATTTTAATGAGTTTTGCAACCATTTTTTGAAGCGTCACCCGTAGGAAAATTATAAAAAACATGATTGCAAAAAAATCAATTTTTTTTTGCACTTAAGTCTTTTATATTTTTATGATTTATATATAAATATATTTTTAATTTGACCTCATCGATACGAGTACACATTTTTGTACGGATCTCAGATTGCGACGAGACATACGCTATTGCATCTGTATCGTCGAACAACCATTCTGAGGGTATTTTCAATGAGTTTTGCAGCATTTTTTTCCCTTCAGATTATCACTTGCGGAACCCACGAGTGACGTTTCAAAAAATGGTCGCAGAACTTGTTGAAAATATTCCTACATGTATAGTTCGACGCCGAAGATCCAACTCTCATTACAATTAGAGGTATGTACGAAAAGATATGAACCCTAAATCGGTGCAGTCAAATAAAAAATAGACCTATATACAAATCATAAAAATATAAAAAAATTTAGTGCAAAAATATTTAAAAAATTGTAATAACATATTCCACCAAACAATGTGAAAGAATTTGCAAGTTGGAATTTGTGCAAATTCCATTGGCGGACTGTATATCAATTTGCAATTTTGCAATTTTTTTTTTTTGTTCTTTACAACTAATTATTCTAACTTATATTATCCTATAAATTTTTTGGTGTAAAATAAAAGATTATGAGGTGCTAATATAAAATAAAACCCTAAAGTTTCCTCAAAATTACAATAAAAAACCTTCACCCAATCGATCATATTTCCTCCCGATCACCTTCCTTCCATCCACTCTTTTCTTCTTCTTCTTCTCCGAACTCTCGATCAAATTTCTTCTGTCGCCATCTACTCCATCTCTTCTCAAGAAAAGAAGAAAAAAAATGTCTGGAAAAGGAGCGAAGGGGCTGATAATGGGAAAATCGTCGGGAGCGAGCAACAAAGACAAGAAGAAGCCCCCCGTCTCTCGCTCTTCTCGTGCTGGTCTTCAGGTCCCTTCTCCTCTCTCTCTCTCGCTCTCGTCATCTCTTCATCTTCATCTTCATCTTCATCTTCATCTTCATCATCATTGTCTTTTCAATCTATACTCAATATTCTTGTGTGGGTTCACTTGTATTCACATTCATACTGTAGATTTCTACATTCGATAGAATATAAAAGTTTCGTGGATTTGGTGAGTATTTCCTTGTGCCACTTGTTGCATGACAAAAATTTCTCCTCTTTTTGTTCTTTTTAGGATTGTATACATTGGTAGGGAAATGGCGCGTTAGTACACAGAGCCGACCCAAGACATTTGGAGGCCCCTTACAAATTATTCAAATGGGCCCCTTTATTTAGGCCATTGATAAAGTAAAGTCACTCCAAACACATACCCCAAATTATTAAAAAATTATATAAATTATTACTTTTAGAGTGTCTCCTTGATATTGACACACAATGGTACACTCTAAACAAATACTCCAAATTAACATCCTTCCTTTTTTTTCTTCCCTGTTTGGTAAGATTTTTTTTCTTCCTATTTTCCTCATTATTTTTCTTTCATGTTTGGTAAGAGCGGTTAATTTGGTGGCCCAAAAAGTAATATAGCTGAGCTAGCGCACGCTCCAAATCTGGAGTGTCGCTTAGCTTTCTACCAATTTTCAAGTATGGACAAGTGCCCACTGCAGCCTTCAATGCTACAAAATTTAAATAAAGTCAAAATGTAGCACTTAAAATCTCTCCCACTTGGATGCTCTTAGGACATCTCTATGATTATAATGAGGCTTCAAAAGGGCTCAAAAGTGAGCTGTCTAAGCCGTATGTCACTTATTAATTTTTTTTTAAAAAAAATCTAAATTATGTAAAAGAAATTATTGAAAAAAATAAATAAATTTGTTGTATATAACAACATGGGGAATCGAACTCAACCAACCGCATGAGTTACACTACCAAAATATGTCGATTTAGCGACGGCCGGATCCGTCGCCCATCCGTCGGCAATCCGTATTAGCGACCGATTACTGACGGATCTTGGTGAAAATAATCCGTCGGCAATCAGCTCGTCGCTAGTAAAGATCCGTCGCTAACTAGTCGAAAAGCGACGGCATAGCGACGGATTTTCGTCGTCACAACACGATGCATTAGCGACGACTTTCCGACGGTCTTTCGTCCATTTCAAGTATTAAATACTTAACTGTGTAGACGCTAGCAACGGATAGTCCGTCGGCAAACCGTCGTAACCGTGTATCAGAGGGTATCGTTCCGTCGCTATTCCGTCGATAGCCGTCGCTAACAAAGGGCGGATTAGCGACGGAATCCTAACGGATTATCCGTCGACCATGTTCTGGAAATGCTTGACATTTCCAGAACCCCGGCGACGGATATGTCGTCGCGACTCCGTCGCTCCTCCGTCGACATAGCGACTGATTAGTGGCGGATTATTCGTCGCCATGGTTCTGGAAATGTCATGCATTTCCAGAACATTGGCGACGGATGTTCCGTCGCTATTCCGTCGAACAAAGTATTTCCAGAAACTTGGCGACAGATGTTCCGACGCGAATCCGTCGACCATGGCGACGAATTTCTGACGGAATATCCGTCGCTAACATTCCGTACAGCTATATACCACCAGAACCTTGCCGACGGATATTCCGTCGGCAGTTCGTCGCCATGCAAGATATGCCGTCGGCTGGCCGTCGACCACCCGTCGCTAACTGGAAACAGTTTCAAATCTCCAGTTAGCAACGGATATTCCGTCGATAAGTAGTCGGAAACTGGAAATTTCGTCGCTAACCGGTCACTAGTCCGTCGCTAACTGAGAATTTTTTGAAAAGAAAATTTGCAGCGCTTTCCCTGTTCACAAAAATATGCATAAACCAAACCAATATATAATGCACACCAATTATCCAACAATCACATAGACCAAATATAATACACACCAATTATCCAAGAATCACATAGACCAAATATGCACATACGAATTTAATGCACACCAATTATCCAAGAATCACATAGAGCAAACCAAACCAATAATAATAGACACCAATTATCCTGAAATCATAAACTAATATCCGTCGTTATAATCCGAAATTTCCACAATTATTCCAAAATTCCCACAAATATTCCAAAATTTCTTAATTACAATACTTCAAGGAGGAGGAGTTCGATTGTCCGGTGGTGGTAATCCCTCCTGCGCCCGACGAAAATACTGCTCCACTAGGTATGACGGCAAGCCTTCGAAGACACTGCTCGGAAGTCCGCGTAGCTGCTCTGGCGACATGAGATCAAGGAGTGCCGTCACAGTCGTAGGCGGTACCAGAGGGGCAGCAGGGTTGAAAGAAAGATGACCGACGGAAGAAGGACCGGGAGCAGCAGTCGACGGACCGGCACCAGTAGAAGACGGACCGACACCAGCAGCAGACGGACCGGCAGCAGCAGACGGAGACGGAAAGTACGTGGCAATTTGCTCCCGCAAGGACGATACCGCCTCGTGCAGCTGCGTAAGCTGCAACCTAACATCATCGTCTACCAGGGCCGCGGGAGGAGGCGGTGTCAGTGGAAATCTCTGAATCGCCATGTGCAACGGCCCTAGGGAGCCGACTCCGTACATGTACCCTTTCTTAAAGCCGACGGTATCTACGAACAAGTCGTTGCGAGCGGCCAAAGAAGAGGGCGTCCGGGCGGACGTCGTTTTACCGACATCCTCGGTGTCAGTTAACTGAGCCCGACTAAGGGCCTCACGATACGCAGCCTATCAAATGAATGTGTTTATATTATAAGATTTATCTACATTGTAATCTAAATCCTATGTTTCACTATGTTAAGCGTGAATCCTAAGTTTACCTAAGTTATAGTCCGAATACTTTTAATTCTAACGTAAATCTCATAAACATAAGTACTTACATCAGTTTCCTTGGCCCTCTCGTCGACGAAGCTCCCGTCTTCCGTCTCTTGTGCGTATGCTGGAACACGTTCGTGCATGGTGACCGATTCTGGCGCCCTTCCCTCCTTCACCGCCCGTTGGGTCTACATACGAAATTTTCGTAAAACTTAATTAACTCCATATATTAATAATACCTAATTCGATAGTGAAATGAATTTACGGTATCTCACCAGATCTGCAAGCGTCGCTGCGTGGGGCCTTGATCCCCCCATATGAAGCCCCGCGGCCCGTCGGTTCGCCTTCGCCTTCTCCGATTTCTCCTTGTACGCAGGAGTATTCATCATATCTAAGAGGTCCTCATAATAGTCCTGCCGGATCCAATTCGGCCTCGTCTGTCCTATTTTCAGGTCATGAATCATATCCCGTATCTTCTTCGAGGCAGCGCTTCTGTAGGTCCTGCGGATCGCGTCCTCGCGATAGGGGGGCCACCAGTACGTCGTCTAACATACAAATTCAATTATAACGTAATTTAAAAAATGGTTGATTAAAGAGTAACTAATAATTAAGCAGAAGATATAGATATATACCCTCAACTCGTTGAGCCAGACGTACTTCAAGTTTGGGGGCACCGACGAAAAGTTGAGGTAGGGACCATGGAAGTTAGCCTTGATAATTTCTCCAAGAGCCCTGGCAACATTAAACGGGAAAAACCTACAAGAAGAAACGACTGGATTATTAACTTGAATAAATGAAAGAAATTTAATAAATTATCTTAAATTTACTTACGAGGTCTCCGGGGCCATAGCTCTCGTCGGAACTCGCCTCTCGGCCTCTCTGGTGCCGTCGGAGGATCCGCACATGTAATCCGATCATAGCAAGTTTGTGGCAAGTTAAAATCGGACTTTATGTTCAACAACCGCATCGTCACTGACAGTACGGAATGTGGCTCACAACCAGGATATAAAGAAGTTTCAGCATCCTGAAACATATCATAAAACTCCTTCGCCTAGGGATTAGGATCATCCGGATCAAAATTAGGTCCTGCCGCGTCGTACACCATATCTCGTGCAAGATTCTGCAGGTCTCCATAATCAACAGAGCATTCGTCGTCTTCGACGACAAAATCCGTTGCAGCATTATCATCAAAAGCATAACTAGCAGCATTCGCAACCTGTCTTTTCGCATATAGTTCACCTTGCGATGAGCACAGGCCGTAATCACGTACGAAATCCTTACGGTCAAATGATCTCTTACACTCACCACTTCTTCGTAACGTCTATTGCGACAATTATGACATGGACACTTGATTTTGTTACCGTTCATATACTGAGCTTTGCTCATGGCATACTTAAGAAACACTTCTACGCCTGCCTGAAAATCGTCACTCACACCTATTCTGCTCTCGTGTTGTCGTTTGTACATCCATGTACGATCAACGAAATAACGATCCATTACAGATTGGATGTGAAAATCTGTATCATAAGACAAACTAAACAGAATTAGTATATATAATCATGTAACTGGTGGATCCGCTGGTATATAGGCCGGATGTACTTAGTGCGATACCGATACTGATACCGATAGTTCGATACCGATACCTATAGTCCGATACCGATAGTGCGATACCGATAGTTCGATACCGATACCGATAGTTCGATAGTCCACTAAGTCCAAATGATTCCTCTTAAGCGTCGAGCATGTTATACACGGTTCAACTTGACGAGTCAGTATATATATATATATATATATATATATATATATATATATATATATATATATATATATATATCATGGTTTAAAGTATCGGCGATACCGATCCGATACGGCCGATACCGATACGGTTTGGCATGTTCCGATCCGATACCGACCGATACCAAATCTTGACCGATGCCGACATTGGGAGTCTTTGTTCCGGTCAATTCGGCAAAGAAAATTAAACAACATAGGAATAGTCCGATACCGATTCCGATATCGATATTGTGAACCTAGGTTGAAAGCATAATAAGGTTGTAAAAGCATGTAAAAGGATCCGATACTACCGATAATTATTTGTTTCCCAATACCAAAAATCCGATACTCCGATCCGAAACTGCCGATACTACCGATATCGCCGATACCAATATACTCATAGGAAAAGTCAGATACCGATTCTGATACCGATACTTTGAACCTTTATATATATATATATATATATATATATATATATATATATATATATATATAAAGCAATAGACTTTCTCATCCTATTTCTTAAACTAGGGTTTGTCATATTGCATTTTCTTTTGTTGAACTCCATGTGGCTAAGACTAGGGTTTGTCATATTGCATTTCTTTATATATCCTATTTCTTAAATTAGGGTTTGTCATATTGCATTTTCTTTATATATATATATATATATATATATATATATATATATATATATATATATATATATTATATATATACTGTAAATTTTCGAACCATTGTCTTTTGGTGGATGTAGGAAGTTTAAATATGGTTGTTGGAATTGTAGGGGTCGCATGGTTGAATCCATGTTCTTGGAACTATATTGAGATTGTAATTGAGAGGTGAACTATTGAGGATTTTTTAGCTAATATATATATATATATAATTAATATAATATATATATATATATATATATATATAAAGCAATAGACTTTCTCATCCTATTTCTTAAACTATGATAATTACTACTACTTATACTAACAAACCCTAGCGTACCCTCCCACCCCCCGCCGCCCCCCCAGCCCCACGCTGTCCCGCGCGCGCCGCCCCGCCGCCCCTCGCTGCCCCGGAGCGCGCTGCCCCCGCCGCCCCCGTAGCCCCGCGCCAGCGTACCCCTCCCACCCCCGCCGCCCCCCACCCCCGCCTCCCCGCCGCCCCCCCAGACCCCGACGCACGCCGCCCCGCAGCCCCCGACGCGCACCCACGACCACCGCGAGAGAGAGAGAGAGGGGATTACCTTTGGGAGAGAGAGAGGAGAGGTCGCCGATCACCGCCGCCCGCGGGAGAGAGAGGAGAGGGAGGTCGCCGACCGCCGCGGAGAGAGAGAGAGAGGGAGAGAGTGAAATTTGGGGGGAATGAAAAGTTCCCTCCGTCGTTTCAATTTAAGTTTGGGTGGTATATTTAGCGACGGACTCGCGTCAGAATTTATCCGTCGCTAGTCCGTCGTTCTTTTGGATACTTGTCGATGGAATATCCGTCGCTACGTAGTCGAAGAATTGTACCGCCACTTCTTCCAACAATTTTCGCCAAATAATCGACTGCATAGCGACGGCTGCTTATCCGTCGCTATATCTCCGACGTCCTAGCGACGGATGAGCGACCTTTTCTCCCCCTTAAAATAAAATAAAATATGTATCGGCTTGTCGTCGGTACTCCGTCGGCTATTTGCCGCAAATCCGTCGCTAACGCCAACGGAAAATATCCGTCGCTAATGTGCCGTGGCTAATTGACTGTATTTTGGTAGTGTCAGAAGAGGTGTTTGGTTATAGTTAGATAATGTTATTGAGTGCAATGCACATGCATTTACTAGTAAGTTAAAAAAGGGGCTAATACAACAATTGCTAGGGGCAACGCACCAATCTATTCTTTTCCTCTAAACGACACCGTTCTCTTCCTCTTCCTCTATCAAAATGGAACTTTGGGACTTCTTCTGAAGTTTTGAACCCATTTATTGGCGTTTCGAACCTTCAAAAATCGAGACAATCTCGTTGGGGACGACGCATGACTGCAGTCCTATTACTGTCATCATGGCTTTTAATTTAGGTTTGGTGTAAAACTGTCAAAAGAGTATTATACCGGCCAAAAGAGAAAAAACTGTAAAATTCAGCATTAGGACAACGTCTAAGGCCATGCGTTCTCTCTCTAGCTTTAGATTATTTTGGGTTTGAAATTACATTGGTGTATCATCTAGTTTGTAATCCATTTGGAGAGTTCCGAGCTGGTAAGAGACACACAAGGCTCATTTCTCTTTGTTTTACTCAAGTCATTTGTGCTTGCCAGTACTTCTCTGGTTTATAATTTTACTTTGTCATTAATTAGATGATGTTCTATAGACTATACATATCTTCTCGTTCAACCATATATTCTTGTTCTTTTATTTATAACATTTAGATGACGTTCTATACATACTTCTATTTGTTTTTATCACTGTCTGCAATCTCCATACATGGATGTTCTATGCATTTCTAGGACTCAAATTATTTCAGTCCTGCTATTCTTAGGACTGCCAAAATTTTGGCAATTCTCTGCATATCCAGGACTGTCAAAATTTTGGCTGTTCTTCCTTGTCCCAACGGGACTGTTTCAGTTATGAGGCTTCAAAACTCTGTTAATGAAGTTCGAAACTTCAAAAATAGTCCCAAATAGGGTCATCTACTAAGAAACAATGGAAAAAATATGGATCAATATTAGGAATTTCAGAAGGAAGAGGAAGAAGGAAAAAAAACTGTTTTTATACTTAAGTTGCGGTGCCCCCTAACATTTTTCAAGGAATATTTTCGGTATTGAAATATGACCTTCATTTTAACAAATTTGTGGTCCCCCCCCAAACAAAATATGTAGTGCCTTTATCAATGGCCTTTATTAAGGAGATGATTTTCCCAAGATTGGAACGCATAGACTTAGTGAGTTGTATCCTTTTTTATTTTCTTTTTGCTCCATATACGTTTGACATATATATATATATATATATATATATATATATATATATATATATAATTATATATGCCCGCACCCCCCCTCTCTTAAATATTGGGTCCCTAGGCACAAGCCTAAGTGGGTTTAACAATAGAACTGACTCTATTAGTACATATAGGTAGAAAAGAGATACTTGTTGGTGATAATTTTTGGTATTTAAGATTATTTATCATGAGGGGATATTGAAAATGATGTCATTCACAAAGTTTAAACAAGATGATTGAAATGGATGAGTACTATGGAGTACTTTGTGCTCGCATGATGCCTTTGAAATTATATAAGCCTATTATAAGACTGGCTATGCTTCATGGATGTGAGTTTTGGACAATTAATAAACATATCTAGAAAATTAGTGTAGCAAAATGATAGTGCTAATATGGATGGGTGCCAATACATTAAGAGAGAAGATACAAAATAAGTGTATTCGTTGGAGGTTAGAGGTGGTGCCAATTGAGGATAAGACAAGAGAAAATCGTAATTGTAGATGTCGGATGTCAGATTCATGTCGAATTGAGTTTTTTAATGTCAGATGTCGTATGTTTGGGACACGTCGTAGACATTTTAAAATGTCAAATATCAATAAATATGTAATATATTTTATATTATATACTAAATGTACAATGTATTTTGTAAAATTGTCGGTATATGTTGGGTAAATTTGCAAAAAAAAGAAGGTTCTTTTTGGAGAGAGAGAGAGAGAGAGAGAGAGAGAGAGAGAGAGGCTCATGACGAAGGAGGGAGGCCATAGGGGCGGATAATTTTTGAGCTAAGGCTGAGGGTCAAAGAGGAGCAAAGAGAAGAGTTGGGTTTTTATTTGAGTTATTGGGATAACATATATATTCTTTAAAAAAAAACATGTGTCAGCATATAAAATTGATTTCTATAAAACTTTGTCCGACATTTCACTTTCTTGTGTTGGCGGAAATATTGCATTTAGGTTGATACGTCGGCCAGTTTTAACCAAATGATATAAAGATTTGTTTTGTTTTCTAATCGAAACCGATATGTTAGACGGCCCGGACATGTCGCGTACATCTACACTAGCCGACATCTACCACCCTTGGTGTTTTAGGCATGTGTTGCTCTAGCGATAAAATAGGAGTTGAAAGGAGCTGCTTGGGCTAGAGGTTGGCCTAAACGGAATGGATTGAAGTTTTAAAGAAGAACAAGTTTTTTGTTAGTGTTACATAGAACGTGGACCCTAACAAAGCTGAATGGAAGAAAATGATAAAAACAGCCAAACCCAAAATTTTGGGATAAAGGTTTTTTGTTTTCTGTTGTTGTTGTAGATATTTAAGAGACCCATTTTCGACTTTATACGGGGGGTAATCTGCAAACTAATTGCACAATGGGTTATATATGTAAAAGCAAGGTTTGTTAAGTATTGGCTGGAACTTGTATGTATCGGCCATTTCAGATCGGAACTAGGGGGTCCGAACTGCCAAAACTGATAAAACCACACATACCCGAAATTAGTGAGACTGATATTCATAGGAAGGGTCCAAAATTGATTCCGGAACCGAATTTTTGAACCATGTGTAAAGGACTGTATTGTTTAAGCTTAAAGTTATTTTTCTGGAAATATTGATAGATCCATGGATGAGTGTGCATGCATGTATGTCATGCATCTTTGCATTGTGTGTAAATAAATACAAGTATGTGCTGGTATCTGTGTGCGTATATGTGATCAGGTTGCACGGATTTGGCAAAATTTCTTGGAATATGTCCAACATGAGTCAAACACAGACCCTGCAGGTATAGCTCGGATTTGCAGTAACTTCTGCAAACTTGATACAGATCACAAGAAAGAAATCTGAAAGAAGAAAATAAGAAAAGAGAGAAAGTCACTACTGCAGTGAAGCACGTTGTGGATTCTTGGTGCTATTGCTATGCTTGTCAGGACCAAGGAAAGGGAGATGGTGAGACTTGTGAGAGATCGATAGATACAAGTATGTAGTGACTGCTAACCTCTGAGCTGAAACATCTAATAGTTCGATGTAACTTTCCATGATTATCATAAAAACTTTCACAAAGAATTTCCTTTTAATTGTGACTTCATAGTTCATACAGTATAAAGCAGTTATGCCATCGAACAAAACTGATTATCTATCTAGGCATGTTAATTCTGACGAACATTTTTATCATCATTTAATGTATAATGTGGCCTATTCAATCAGATGGAATATGGCGGCGAATGGATTAACCAAATAAATGGCAATGCTTTCATCGGACTTGCTGTTGCCTTGAATCTGATTAAGCAATTTGGTACCCTAAGAGGAAGATCAAAATTCATCAATGCTAACTATCTACTCTCTGCATCTCACAATCAATTATGTCATGTCAAAGTGTAAGTAATAGTGAATGTTAGCCTGTGAGCTGACACATTTAATAGTGTCAATGTAAATTTTCATTTTTTTACAAAGAATTTCCTTTTAGTTTGCAATTTGTCCATGCAGAAATAAGACTTCATACAGTTACTACTATGGGGCAAGTGTTATCTGTTTGCCAGTATCAGTCCTAGGCTTGTGCCACTACTAGAAAATTACTAATGATCATAAGTACATCAAGGATTCCTTATGTTCAGTATCATTCACTTCATACTGGCAATGGCCTTTTGTAGGTAATACGGTTATATATATATAAAATATATATATATATATATATATATATATATATATATATATATATATATTTTTTTTTTTTTATTATATATATATATATATATATATATATATATATATATATATATATATATAATCTACTGCGGTATCGAGATAATTGTATGATATCCTTGTTCTGCTATGTAGTTGTTGGTCAGCCTAAAAAAATGTCAAGTTTCTTTACTTATACTTTATGATAAATATCAAACCCTCTTAAATTTAGCTGTAGGTACTCCACACCAATAGCGCCTTAATATTTCTTCATATCAATATGTAATCATAACTTACTATACATTTCCATAAGCAACGTGTAGTTATTATACCTTAACTATCCTATCCATTGCCAAAACCAATGTGTAGTTATCATACCTTAACTATCCATTGCTGTAACCAATGTGTTATGGGATTATCAATTGTTAGCACTTTGTTGCTTGTGCCATAGAGAAATCCATATAGCAAATTATATATCCTACTTCTTCATCTCAACTTTTTTTAGTCTAGCCAACTTAGATGTTACTCCTTAGTTGCGTTAACGTAATTGCAAATACCAAATGGTAGTTCCACCTACCTCCTAGCTAACTTGGCTGGGAATCTAGCATCACCGTAGAGGTTTGATGTTAAGTTGATAAACAAATTTTAAAACTTTCAATTCTTTTAGGAACAAACTTAACATTAGTAAAAATTTGGGTTGGGGTTATAAAGACAACCAATGTGAGTTTCCGATTGAGTTTGGGTAAGTATGAATTTCGATATTTCGTTGTCTGATTAGAGTTTCTTAGATCATACAAGTCCCTTTTCTATATACTGGTAACTTTGAGCTTACTTTTTAATAAGAAACTAAGGTCAACTTTGGGTGAGGTTTCTAATACAAATATAAAACCTAAATATCTTTTGAATGTATTTGGGTTTTACATAAACTCGAGACCTAAACCATGACAGCCTAAAAAATGACTTTGGATGCAAAGAGGAGAATCAAGATTAAAAAAAATCATGTTTGGTTTGGATAAATATTTTTTATATGTATGAACTAAAATTTATCACTCTGCCTAAAATAATTTTAAAAATCATCTCTATCATTCACAACAACACAACCAAGATTCTTAATTCTTTTATACTTTATTTGAAAAGGAGTTATATTCATACACTATTAGTAGAGTTCAAAAACTCCACCGGATAATTGCATAGCAATTTCGAAGTCGTACCTCACCCCATAACCTCCCCACCATTGTACACTTCCACATAACCACAGGTGTAGGGAGCACTTCAGTATCTTTTGGCCATGCTCCGTGGTTATCAGCGGTTATGACTGATATGCATGTCTTGGAGCGAACTCATGGTCCAAGGCTACGTGGTCTGCGGCGGACTCGTGGTCCATACAACATCATTTTCCCCTGGTCCTGGGCCCAAAGCCTATCATAGTCTGCCTCGACCCATAAAATAAAGGAAAACGCGATTTTGCCTGCGGGGGAGGGGGGGGGGGGGCAAGTTTTTGGCCAATCCGCGGCCGGCACGTGGCCGCGGGCCAATTGTGCGGGGTCCAAATAGCACTGCCGAAATTAAAATGAGTTCAAACTGAAATGTAACAATATTTCTGAGTCGCTGGTGCAGTCCGAAATTTACACCAACAGTGTATGAAATATTTATTTCAATACCGTCGATGGATGCCAACCACTCTAGCGGCTGGTATACATGACTACCACTTGCCGGGTTGCTACCATGCACGTGAGATTGTATGTATGTTAGTCGGACGCATACAACCATCCGCACCCGTCAAGTTTTTGGACTCCACAGACGTGTGTGATATAAATTCTGTATTATGCACACAAATGACAAAATAAAATGTTGAGACTGTTGGACAACAATACGTGTAGCACAAATTTATGTGTCTTGATTATAAGAAAAACGCAATGTCTAAATTGTGTACACTACACGATAATAGGTTAGTATTTTGGGTTGTCTAAATTATTGACGAAAATATTTTAAGGGTCTTATTTAAAATAAGAAAAATCGATGTTGAGATCGTTGGATACTATGTTGGAGTTGTAGATCTTCTGTTGTTTGGTAAGAATATGAGATTTTACAATTTTTATTATCAAATACTGTTTACTGTATCTTGTTGTCAAGGGTAACCTCTGGTACATGGTTTCATATCAAACTTGTTTTCATTCCCATCGTATAGATACTGGAGACTTGATGTGATCCACATGCACTTTTAAGATTTAGCTGCTCATATTTTGCTCACCTGATTTCTTGATTGCCGCAAATCTTTTTTTTTTTTTTTTACATTTTCTTATATGTTTTCCTTTTTGTTACATGTTTACAGTTTCCTGTTGGACGAATCCACCGTCTTCTGAAATCTCGGATTGCTGCCAATGGAGAGTGGGAGCTACTGCTGCTGTATACTCTGCTGCTATTCTGGAGTACCTGACTGCTGAAGTGTTGGAGCTGGCCGGCAATGCTAGTAAAGATTTGAAGGTGAAAAGAATCACTCCGAGACACCTTCAGCTTGCGATCAGAGGGGATGAGAGCTCGATACCCTCATCAAGGGAACCATAGCCGGAGGTGGTGTAATCCCCCATATCCACAAGTCCCTTATCAACAAATCCTCCAAGGACTGAGTTGCAGTTCATCTTCTGATCTAATAATGCTAGTAATGCTGTTTTTTTTTATCCTGGCTGTACATTTTGCAGACCATTTGTAACTCTGAGTTGATCGATAAGAACCGAAATATCAGGATGGCCGAATCTCTTTTCCTTTTCTTTTTAATTAGTCGTCTCCATTTGGTTCCCCAGTAACCTTACATTCAATAACTTGATTTATTTTTCGGAATATGATGGTTGTTTTCTTATGTTCTCCGTCTGGAAAATTCAGAGTTGGCTTTGCTCTGCTCCATCAATTGATTTTAAATCTGTGCATGTCTAGTTTCTTTTATTGATGTCTTTCCCCTATGGACTAATTAAAGAAGGGAAAAATGGATTCTTGAGTTTGTCATTGGACCCCCTCTGAAGCATCTAAGGTCAGGGCATTTTTAGTTTAGAACTTAAAAGGGAAATTTCAAATATATTCAGATATTTCTTTTTTAAGTTTTAGCTAAACATGACCTGACCTCGAGAGAAATGGTGGCAACTAGTTAACTTCTGGCATTTTGTTGCTGGTTGATCGTTGATGATGTTAACCTCACCTTGAGAAATCTTGGATGACGTATTGAGTTGGAAGAAAAATTAGAAGAAAAAGTCTAAGCAATGAATCACTTTTCCACATTGAAGTATTCATTTTTCTTTCTAAATTTCTTGACATTTCCAAACATCGGAAAGGAAAATCAAATCAAGGAATTGATTTCCTTTCCCTTCCATTCCGCGAACCAAACGAGGCCTCGGATGAAAGAAATCTCTCAGACGAGGCAAAGGTGGTGCAATTTACAGGTGCCATTCCGTCTCAAGTTAGATTAAGGAGGTGCCATTCCGTCTCAAGTTAGATTAAGGTGAAGGTAAATTTTGGCAGAATTTTAGAATAAAATTGTATGTGTACACTTTCGTGCCTTTATCAAGTAAGATTGGTGACAAGGATACGTCCTCTTATCATATATGGCTAATTCATCATCAACAAGTTTGGTGGCTAATTCATCATTTAAACCAGGTTTGTTGTTTTCACCGATTATAACGGCTTTATTGTCTTATTCAATTCCTCTTGTGAAGCTCAAGATCTGAAAGTAGTCTTTGATTATGAAAATTATATGTATATATGTCCGCTCTTTCTGTCCACATAGGAGCTGGTTTTATCTTATGCTTCTAAATACTCATTGGTAACAGATACTGTGCAAGCCATGAGGAGGAATTATAACAAAATTTTGGATTAGGACAACCCCTTTTGTTTAAAACAACCTTTCAAGTCCAACGTGACCTACAAGAGATTGCGGTTGTCCAACGTGACCTACAAGAGATTGGAGTCGTTGGTGACTCCTATGACCAGCCCACAATAAGAATATATGGACAACTAAAATAAGCTTCGATTCGGACAATCCAATCATCCGGGGCAGCCCTGGTAGTACACATAATGGATCTCCGGACTATGAGATGGGTTTACCGATCGGAGGAGTTGGAAACAATGGTATAATCACTAGATGATCATGTGATCAAGAGATATATAAATTCACAAGCAAATCCAATTAAGTGATATGAATCAAATCAAAGCCTTGAGCCATGAAACCACAAGACCACACCACACTGACATGATGTTCAATTGCAAGTTCATCGTGTCCTAACTATCTAATCCTCAGAGGCGACACACACAGACACGCACCAGAACATGGACTGGACACCAATAAACATGTAGACAGACTAGTACTACTACTAGGAGCTTAACTTAGTTCACAGTGAAGAGACCCTCGGAACGTCGACCGGGAACTCGTCGATCTCGTCCATCCACGGGTTCTCCTCCTCGGCCGGGCTGACCGCCCTGAGGGCCTTCCAGACGGCGCTGTTGCACTTGAACCCGGACCCGAACGCGATCTGCCACACCCTGTCCCCCTCCGGACCCTCCCTTTCCCCTCGGTGTACGCCAGCTCGTACCACAGCGAGCTGCTCGACGTGTTCCCGAACCGGTACAGCGTCATCCTCGACGGCTCCATGTGCCACTCCGACAGCTGCAGGTTCTTCTCCAGCTCGTCCAGCACCGCCCTCCCGCCCGCGTGGATGCAGAAGTGCTCGAACGCCAGCCTGAAGTCCGGGATGTACGGCTTCACCTTCGCCAGCTTCAGGACCCTCCTCCCGACCAGCGTGGCGAAGAACGCCAGCTGCTCCGACAGCGGCAGCACCAGCGGGCCCAGCGTGGTGATGTTGGTCTTGAGCGCGTCCCCCGCCACCGCCATGAGGTCCTTCGACAGCGACACGCCGACCCTCCCCTCGGCGTCCTCCTCCTGCGTCACGCACCCGTAGCACCTGTCGTCCGCGCCCTTGTGGTGCGCACGGTGTGCACCAGCTGGTACTTGGCCCGCCGCCGGTCGGCCCTCCTGTTCGAGAGCAGCACCGCGGCCCCGCCCATGCGGAACAGGCAGTTCGACACGAGCTTCGACCTGTCGTTGCCGAAGTACCAGTTCAGGGTGATGTTCTCCATGCTCACCACCAGCGCGTACGAGTTGGGGTGGACCTGGAGCAGGCCCCTGGCGAGGTCCACCGATATCAGGCCAGCGCTGCAGCCCATGCCGCCGAGGTTGTAGCTGAGGACGCCCCCGCAGCTTGTAGCGGTTCACGATCATCGCCGACAGCGAGGGCGTGGGGTTGAACAGGCTGCAGTTGACGACCAGCACCGCCACGTCCTTGGGCCGCAGGCCCGTCTTTGCGAAGAGCTCGTCCAGCGCCCCGAACATGACGGCCTCCGCCTCCTTCCTGGCCTCGGCCATGGAAGGGTTCGGGGCACGTTCGTCACGGCCTCGGGGAGGTACGTGTGCTCCCCGAGGCCGGACCGCTCGAGTATCCTCCGCTGGAACTCCAGGTTCTCCGCGCTGAAGGAGCCCGTCATGGCCGACTTGTCCATGAACACCTTCCGCGTCACCTTGCGGCCGTCGTCCGGCTTGTAGCACGAGAAGTCCACAAGGTACACGGGGCGGGGCCGGGTGAGGAAGTAGAGGTGGACAGGACACAAGCAGCGCGGAGCAGACCAC
>JANAVB010029215.1:13745905-13751139 GCA_029216955.1 Iris pallida | reverse complement strand
TTTATTTTAATGTTATTTTAGTAATTAATGTTAATATTAACATTAATATTAACGTTAAACTTAAATTAACATTAATATTACGAATTAGAGTGAGGGGTTTTTTTAGGAGTTTTCTAAGGGGGACTTTTGATCCGCTTAATATATATATATATATATATATATATATATAATATATACTATATATAACATATATAACTATAATATATAATATATATATATAATATATATATATATATATATTAATATATATATATAATATATTTTAGAAACCCCCTCCATTTATTAAATACGACTCGAAAACCGAGCCGATCACGTGTACAAGGCGCAAAATGCGAAGCCTATACAGGTATACCACAAAAAGAGGAAAGGGGAAAGGGGAGGCGAACAACCGCCAGGAACTAGGGGGATCACTGACCAGAAGGTTCTTGAAGAGTGGGAACACAGAGTGCTCCGCTTGCGCATTGACGAAAAACTTCCCTAACGAGAGTCGGTGGAGTATTGGTAACCTTCGTATCTCGCCTTGTTGCAATTCTTCCAAATCGCCCATGTGGCGGCGCTGCTGTGACGATCTGGTGTCCGGGAGGAAGAACCCAAGAGGTCGCTAGATCGTGGAAGCGTCCGCCACCCGGAGCGATGTTGAATAAGTGGTTGAGGGTCCTCCAAATGCTGTCCGGTAGGGCCCCTGGCAGAAGGGTGTGATCAATAGTCTCCATCTGACGCTCAAGCAGCAGGTGCAGTAGAAGCTAAGCTGATCCCGATGGTGTTGAGGGTGTCGTCAGTGGGTAATTTTTTTCTAATGGCTCTCCACATTAGGAAGGACCACTTCTTGGGTATACGGGTGTGCCAATAGTGCGCAGTGGGGGTGTGCTGCCGCCCGATGCCCTGAATGGCGCTTCTGCCGACCTCACCGAAAGGCCCCCGACGCTTCCAGCTTCCATCTCAGCTCGTCTGGCTCGTTACCAATGCGCAATCCGCGCACGAATGCTGTCCACCACTTCACTACCAGACCATTCACGGATTAGTTCCAGTGCCAGTATCGTTGGGGTTTCCACAAGTCTCTGATCCTGCTGCCTCTCGGGATCTCTGTGAGACTAGGGATCATGCTATCTCCGACCCATCTCTCCAGAAAAGGGTCCGAATCTCCCGCCCCCAAACGGAGTCTCATCTCGGCTCGGCAAGTTCACGGCCAATGAGGATGCGACGCCAGCAGCTGAGGATCTGCAGTTGGAAGTGGCCAATGAAGGGTGGGAGTGTTTGAAGTACTGGCTTTCAAAAACCTGCTCCATAAGTTGTTGCTCGTGCACAGTTTCCACCATAATTTCATCGAGAAAGCTTTGACAATGTGGTGAGTTTAGAGAATCCCAAACCCCTTCGCCAGTAGGGTGAGCCATAGAGTCCCAGCTAGCCCAGTGATGTTTATCTAGGCCGTGTTGTGCCCCCAAAAAAAGTACAAAAGATCTGTTCGATCGAAGACAGGACCTCTTGGGCGGAGAGCAAGCCAGAGTATGAATGGGGATGGAGGAGAGTACGTGATTGATAAGGATCATCTTGCCGCCAGGGGATAAGGTGGCATTATGCCACCCTTCGAGCTTCTTCCTGATTCTATTAGTCAAGTCCTCGAATAGGGCCACGTTGGATCTCCCGTACACAAGTGGGCAGCCAAGATAGTTGAATGGAGGGTGGGCTACTGAGAAAGATGTTAAGTTGGAGAGATTGGTGGCATGCTCTCTATTGGTGTTGTGGTGGGCGTAGATAACACTTTAGAGTGATTGATCTTCTGGCCTGAGCATCTAGAGTACCTCTGTAGTGTGTTGTGAACAACTGCCACCGCTCCTTCATCCCGGAAGAGAAGATGAGTAAATCGTCAGCGAAGGCCAGGTGGTGATGATAGGGCAACCACTGGAAGTGTGATAGTGCTGGAAGTTGGGGGTGTTGACCATATTGTTAAGGTTCCTGCTCAGGGCGTCAGCAGCAATGATGAAGACCGTGGCGGATAGAGGGTCGCCTTGTCTGACCCGATGGGATTTGAAGAACCATCGGCCTGGCCGTTGATGACCGTCGAGAACCAGGAGTTGCTGACGGATCTCCAAACGATGTTGGTCCAATATTCCGAGAACCCGAAAGCTCTGAAAACCCAGATGATGAATTGCCAGTCCAGCCTGTCGTATGCCTTCTCATGTCGATTTTGACGGCGATGCCCCCTCTAGCTGGGAATTTCATGCAGGTGATTAATTCTTGTGCCAGCATGATATTGTCCTGAATGTTCCTCCCACGGACAAACCCACTTTGCTCCTCCGAAATGATCTTGGGGAGAATTCCTGCCATTCTGGTCGCGATGACCTTGGATATGATTTTGTTGATGAAGTTGCAAAGACTGATGGGACGAAAGCGCGGAAGGACTCCGGGTTATCTTTTTTTCGGATAAGGATGAGATTGGCACTAGAGATGGCTTTGGGGTAAATGGCACCTTCGAAGAATGCGACGGCCGCTTCGGTGATGTCCTGCTTGATGATGTCCAGCAAGAGCAAAAGAATACCCCCGAAAAGCCGTCCGGCCCTGGCGCACTGTGTTCGTTCAGAGCCACACGGCTTCCGAACTTCCTGAGCAGTAGGGGAACGTTCCAATTGGGCGTTGTCGGTATCGTTAATGAGATGGGGTATTTTGTCAAGGAATGACCTATCTTTGTAAACAGTCCTTTGGAGAATAATTTGGAGTAGAAGTCCATGGCAGCAACATGGATACTCTTGTGGTCAGTAATGATGTTCCCGTTGTCGTCTGCCGTCCGGTGGATCGATAGCTTTTGTCTGCGGCCGTGGACGCAAGCATGAAAATACTGCGAGTTTTTATCCCCTCGCTGTCCCATTTCAACCTCGTTTTCTGTCCAGAAATGGTCTCCACTTTGATCCTAAATTAAGCATAGCCTTGGTGAGGTTAAGGGCACTCCTGGCTGCAGAGGAGCAATCCGTAGCGACCAAATTTTCTACCCGGATGATGTCGTCCTCTGCGACCCGAACGGCTTGAAAGATGTCCCCGTAGGCTAGTTTGCTCCTGGACAAGGTACGCCTTGTGGCCTTGAGCCTTTTGCAAACCCTGACTAGAGGGTTAGGAGATTCCTCACGATTCCAGGCTTCCGCGACGATGCCCAGAAATTGGGGATGCTCGATCCAGAAGTCTAGGAATTGGAAGTTCTTTTTGGATGAATGAGTGTTGTTTTTGATCTCCACCAGCAGCGGAGCGTGGTCGATTTCGTGGAGTTTAGGTGGGACAGGTTGGTAGTGACCCCATGCCGTGCCAGAAGGCATTCGTGAGAGCCCGATCCAGTCGTGGAGTATTGTCGCGATTCCCCTCCTGCATGTTGCACCAGGTGAATGCATTGCCAGTGAATTGGAGAGAGGTTAAATGGGCATTGAAGATGAAGTTGTTGAAGTCTTGCATGGCCGGAACGGGGGGAGGGCGTCCTCCAATTTTTCGAGCTGTAGGTGATCGCATTGAAGTCCCCAATACAAAGCCAGGGAGAGTTGGTGTGCTGGTGATGGATGTCGAGGAGATCGTTCCAAGGAGTTTTCCTGTCCGCGATATTAACTGCCGTGGACCGCTGATAGGATGGCTCGTTGGGAGGCTGGGTGCTCAAACCAACAGGAGAGGGTTTGCTTGGAGTCCTGGATGACTCCGAATCTGACATCATTCGTGCACAGGATCCAAATGTCGTGCTTGCGGCCACTGCCGCTGGAAGGCCCAGCTGCAACTGGATGGATTTTAATCTTTTGGGTGGATTTTGGGTTCTAGTATAATGAGGATGTCAATCTTGTGGATTTTTCGAAGACCGGTAATTCTTCTTAATGTGGGTTTATTCGCCAGCCCGCGAACGTTCCAGGATAGGATGTTAAGCATTAAGGGCTTTGTGGGGGTGTTTTTTGTTCGCTTTACGACAGATCTGGTTTGGATGGTAGAGGTACCATGAATTGGGTCGGCCCCAATCGAGGTTGATGTACCTACCTCGGTTGGTGCCTGGTGATCATTGCAAGTTTGCTCCAGCTGGTCCGAATTCTGACTGACCGATTCCCCGACGGAATCCAGGATAGGGTTCTCGGGAGGGATCGTAATGGAGTCACTAGTGCACCCTGTTGGCAGGGTTGTTGGTTGGAGAGGGAACCCGCTGCTTGAGCCTGTTGTCCTCTTTGAACTTGGTCTGGCCCCAGAATTGCTAGGGCTTGGATCATAGAGACTTCTTTGGGATGTTGATGGTCCACTTCGATGATATCGGTGACCGGTTCCCCGATGGCCAGATAGAGGTGATTCTCAGTGAGCTCGCGATCGACTGGGGGAGATGCTGGCTCCGAAGTGGGTTCTTCGTCTTCCGACACGAGAGCGTCGAATTGATTGGATAGGGTGATTTCTTGGGTGTTGCCGGGGAGGGTGTTGAAGGGGATCAATGCTTTGCTGGGGGCTTCGCAAGAGTCTTGTGTGCCTTCATTGGAGCCGAATCGCGTGTGCGAGTTCGGGAGAGGGAGGATGGGTGGCAAGGGAGTCTTCCCCTCCGCTTGCTCGCCGCCTTTCCGGGGTTGTTTCTTCTTAAGTTCAGGGTGTAGGCGATGGCAGTGCTTAATAAGGTGCCCTCTTAGATGGCAATGGTTTACAGAACAAGACGTGATTGTCATAGATGATTTGTTGGGTGTGGGTTTGGTTGTCCAGTTCAATAGTGATGAAATAGGGAGGTTCGGAGGATAGGTCAAGCTCCACGCAAATTTTGGCATAGTGAGCCTTGGTGAGTTTGCTTGTCTCTTGGGCTGAGGCCACATACGTGCCGAATGAGTTGGCAATACGTCGAAGAGCCGCTGGAACAAAGCAAATGAGGGGCAGATTGGGCAGGGTGACCCAAGCGGCGACTGTCGCTGAGTCTTCTTTGGTGGAGAACCCAGCAGACCACTTGACTATCTTCATCTGGTAGGTATCGATTCTGCAAGTGCCTCTAGACCATACCGACCTATGGTCCACCTCGGATGAAAGGTGAAGGAGAATGTGTTTGGGGTCAAGGGGGGCCAGTCGGTACTCCGATGATAGTCTCTAACCGGCTATCGTCTCCTGTACCCTAGGGAATTTGGGGCAGCCTTTAGAAAATTTGAGGATAAAAGTGTGGGGGAAGGAGGTTGCTAGAGAAGACAGTTCCGAGTCGGAGAACGGGACTGATGGCACCCGGGACTCCTGCGAGTACTCGCTGTCAGGGATGTCGACGG